>LR751012.1:30000-37701 GCA_902729485.2 Mus minutoides
GGAGATAATCAACATAAAAAAAGGAAATATCTCAATTAGGGTTTACTGCTATGAAGAGTCACCATGTCTTATAAAGGACAACATTTAATTGGAGCTGGCTTACAGGTTCAGAGGTTCAGTCCAGTATCAAGGCATCCAGGCAGGCATAGTCCAGGAGGAGCTGAGAGTTCTACATCTTCATCTGAAGGCTGCTAGCAGAACACTCACTTCCAGGCATCCAGGAGTAGGGTCTTAGAGTTCACACCCACAGTGACACACCTACTCCAACAAGGTCACACCTTCAAATAGTTCCACTCTCTGGGGCGTGGGGACACGACACCTTGCCTTTTGTTTAGGCCTCTAGGGGACCTTAAAAATGCTGATGACAGCCAGGACCATCTTGCAGATGCAGATGCTATACAAGTGTTTAATTCAAGTCTCTTTTCCAATAATGTTAGACACTCAAGAGGTGTGTGAATATTAGCCCTGCAGCACTCCTGAGATCAGGCCCTGCACCTCACCAGGGCAACTCAGTAGAGCTGACTGGTAGATGGGGGTGAGCCAGCCCCGAGGGTGTGAGAGCAGGACAGCTGGCCCAGCCCCTCACTGGCTGTAGCATTTCTGAGAGTGGGTCCATGAGCCTCAACTGGGCAGCAGAGTAAAGCTGGCTCTGGTGGTCTGAGTGTGGGTTTGCTGGCCCAGAGGTCATCAGAGCTGGAGAGCTGACTCTGTCCCCTCCCTGCAGAGGTGGCGTTGGATGAGCTAGCTGGGCAGCCCTGGAGAGCTTGCCCTGTTGGTGCAGGAGAGCTGGTGGGCTGACCAACTCAGCTACCACCGAGACCCAGATCAAGGGCTCTGAGTTAGTCCTCCTCAAAATCTGCCTCATCTATAAACTGTTGGAACACATGAAAAGTCCAACCCTGGGCTACAGAGATGGCTCAGCAGTTAAGAGCACTGACTGCTCTTCCAAAGGTCCCGAGTTCAAATTCCAGCAACCACATGGTGGCTCACAACCATCCATAATGAGATCTGACACCCTCTTCTGGAGTGTCTGAAGACAGCTACAGTATACTTACATATAATAATAAATAATCCTTTAAAAAAAAAAAGTCCAGGCCTGAAGATCCACACCTGCAGGATCTCCATGACACAGGGCAACAACAGGATGACTGAGAGGAGTCCCTGTGAGGATCCAATATTGATGGTGTAGAGAAGCCAGAGGCCTCGAACCAGATCAATGACTCATTGAAATGAACCTTTGCAAGTAAAGATGTGTGGAGAAAAGGAACAGACTGTGGGACACACTGTGACACGCTACAGCTTATACAAGATGTTTTCTATGCTTTGTTTCATTTTGGGTTTTTCTGGTACTGTCATTGTCATCCTTGTTCTTGTTGTTGTTGTTGTTGTTGTTGTTGTTGTTGTTGTTTGATTAGTTAGGTTTCTGTTTTGCTTTGTTTTTTATTTTCTTCTTCGGGAGAGGTTGCAAGAGCAGAGGGCAGATGTGAAGGGATGTGGAGGACTTGGGTGCATGATGTGAAACTCACAAGAACCAATAAAAAGGTTTTTTTTAAGTGTGTGAATATTAAAAAATGATTCAGAGCAGGTTACAGTGGCATAAGCTGTGATTCTCAAGATTAGGAGGCAGAAGCAGGAGCAGGAAGAATATCACAAGCTCAAGGCCAACCTGGGCTACATCAAGAATTCCAGGCTTTCTAGGGCTATACAGCAAGACTCTGTCTTAATAATAATAATAATAATATAATTATTTTAATTGTACCATTTTACTCTGTACCATTTTTATATTTTTACAAATAATATACAAGGTAATGAAAATATTTTATTGCCCTAATTACTAAAATTTAAGACAAATTCATTAGCATAAACCTTTTGGAATTAAAATACTATTTCCTCAAGCCCATACTAGCCCTCAACTTAATCTGCATCCCAGGCTGACCTCAAACTACCAATTGCCCTGTTTCAGCATCCTCAATACACGGGCCTGTGTCACTAGGCCTGGCTATTTAAATTTTGCTTAGCTTAGTTTGTCTTAAGTCTCCAGAGTGGGACTACCCAGAACTAACAGGCTTGTTTAAGAAAAGTTCATGAACTCTCTGCTCCCCCCTCAGTATTTACTTCTAGATGGCCTCCATAGCTTAGATCCTGGTATTTGTTCTGATGTCAGCCACTGGGAAACTTCTTCTGTCCCTGTCTTTATGTAAGCTTTGATTTACAGTTGATAAGTTGGCTTAAAACACAAAATGAAAACCACAAGTAAACACATACCCCCGTGCTCTCTTCTCAGAGCTGACAGCTGATACATTTTCCAAGAAGACTGGCGTACCCTGGGGAGTTTTCTTTCCTCTGCTTGGTTGTCCAGGAATGACAAACTGTCCCTAAGTAGACGACCCTAGATAGAGCTACTATCCTGGCAGTGAGAACAAGCGCTGGGTTGAAGCAACTAAGATGAGACAGCCAAGAAAACAGCTTCCCTTCCTTCTCTTCCAGGTCCTGTGAACCAAATCTGTAATACAGACTTGGATCCAAGTTCCTAACAGAGCCTATTAACATTCCAGATTACACAGCCCAGGGTTTCTCTGACCCACTGTCTTAGTCAGGGTTTCTATTCCTGCATAAACATCATGACCAAGAAGCAAGTTGGGAGGAAAGGGTTTTTTCAGCTTATACTTCCACACTGCTGTTCATCACCAAAGGAAGTCAGGACAGGAACTCACACAGGGCAGGAACCTGGAGGCAGGAACTGATGCAGAGGCCATGGAGGGATGCTGCTTACTGGATTGCTTCCCCTGGCTTGCTCAGCTTGCTTTCTTATAGAACCCAGGACCACCAGCCAGGGGGTGGCACCACCCACCATGGGCCCTCCCACCCTTGATCACTAGTTGAGAAAATGCCTTACAACTGGATGGCGTGGAGGCATTTCCTCAAGGGAGACTCCTTGTAACTCCAGTTTGTGTCAAGTTGACACACAGAACTAGCCAGTACACCCACTAAGCAAGCTAAAACTTCTAAGCTGACCTAAACCAGGAGCTGCCTCTAAACTAAACCAGCATTTACTCTTCCTTTGGTAACTTAATTATCCTTGAGAGATCTACTCCAAGAAGCCAGGTGTGGTGACCCATGCATGTAATCCCAGCATCTGAGAGACTGCAGCAAGATTTACCTCCCTGCATTGACCTGGGCTTTGTTCTGATTTCCAATTTGCTTTTGATGAGGGCACACGCTGATGTTGCTGGCAATCGTGATTGTGGTGGTTGACAGGCAACACAGGGAGATGTAAGAAGAGAAGCACTCACAACTTCTCAGAATTCGGGTAATTAGCATCTCTTGGTGTCCTTTTAACCAGGGAGGGAATTTAATACTTGAAATCTAATATTTGAATTGTTATTCCTACCTGGGACAAGATAGAGCTAAGGTTCTGTACATAGCTATGTGTGTTATCACCAGCCTTGAAGGTCCTACAGCAACAAGACCAGCAAGGTCAGGAGTAAAATGAGCTGGGGTGATTGGTGAGTGTTCACCAGGCGGCAGGTTGAACGTCTTCTGTGCTACCTCGTTTAATCTTAGTGGCAACCACAGGAATCACACTCGTTCTCTAGACAGAGAAAATAGGTTTACAAAGGTCTAGTCGCTAAGCTAGGGGGTTGACTAGTAGCTAAGCTAGGGGGTTGACTAGTAGCTAAGCTAGGGGCTTGGACCGAGCTGGTTTTAACCTGGTCTCCTCTCCTTCCATTTGCTGTGTGTCCTATTTACATTGCCAGGCATCTTTGTTACATAATTTCTATGCTCAGAGGATTCACTACGCTTCGACACTTCCTTCTATGTGGGAAGTAAATGAGAGGTAGATGATAGACTCTACTAACTAGCCACCTCTATATGAAAACCTTATCTGCAAGGATCACAAACAAATTAGGCAGTACACAGGACGAACTGTTCTGTTGCAGGGAAGGGGGTGGGGGCTGTTCTAGCCTGGTTCTTCTATTTATATTTTTTATATACATTGGTGTTTTGACTGTATGTATGTCTGTGTGAGGCTGTTGGACACCCGTAACAGGAGTTACAGACAGTTGTGAGCTGCCATGTGGATGCTGGGAATTGAACCTGGGTCCTCTGGAAAGAGGACCAAATGTCTAGCCTGGATCTATGTCAATTGGTCTTCAACAACTGATGTTGTGGAGTCTTTTTTTTTTTTTTTTTTTTTTTTTTGTAGTCTTGAAGTCACTTGTTTCTGGCTAGGAAGCCATCAAGCCTACACTGACTCTTCCAGGTTTCCCTCATAATACCTGTCAGACCTTATTAGATTTTGCTTCTGCTTAGGCCAACTCAAAGTTTTGTTATGTGCTACTAAGAACCCAAGAGAGGCAGACCCAAAGGCAGACCCAAAGAACACGGAAAATAACGTTTCGAACAGACCGTGAATACTTGTTTCTTCTTCTTCACAAGCCAGAGTCGATGGCATTATTTTATTATTGATGCTTTGTTTTAAATGAACATAACTTTTTCCTGGGTCTCCTAATAATTCATCAAAAGCAGCAGAACAAACCATCTTCAGTTGCTTTTCTGTCAGCTGGAAATCAGTTCTTCCATGAGCAGAAATCCAAATAAATAAATAAACCTTCAAAAACATTTTCCTCTTTGTGCTTTCCTTCTTTGCCCCCTTTGATGTTAATATTAACGTGCTATATCTTGTTGTTACTGTGAACTTAATCAAAGTCTTGTTCTATAATCTTAACTTTATTTAAGCCAAGTCCTAAAACTATTGCTAATTCTTTTCAACTGTTTTATTCTTACAAAATCCCCTCATTCTCTACCCTTGTTCAGATAGACTGACCATTGTTGTTTTTTTTGTTTGGTTGGTTTGGTTTGGTTTGGTTTGGTTTGGTTTGGTTTGGTTTTTCGAGACAGGGTTTCTCTGTATAGCCCTGGCTGTCCTGGAACTCACTTTGTAGACCAGGCTGGCCTCGAACTCAGAAATTCGCCTGCCTCTGTCTCCCAAGTGCTAGGATTAAAGTCAAACGCCACCACACCCAACAACCATTGTTTTTAAATGACAGTCTATGGATCCAGAGAGATGGCTCAATGGTTAATAGTACAGGCTGCTCTCACAGAGAACCAAAGTTGAGTTCCCACCATCCACCCTAGACAGCTCACAACCATCTCAAACTCCAGCTCCAGAGAATCTGGCTCCCTCTTCTGGCCGCCTTGGTTACCTACACTCACATTTGCACAGACCCACACACATATGCACAAAATTTAAAAATATGAATCAGTCCTTAGCATTACATAATTGTGAGATGTTCAGGACATTTTCTGTCTGATTTCACCGGCCGGTTGTCAAGTTGTCAACAATACAATGTACCATGTGAGATGCTTTTGTGAAGAGCAAAGCAGGCATTGTTAGCTGCCTCCTTGACGATCATTTCCACCATCTTTCTTGCTCACCAAGCCCACGATTGTGCGTGTATAAAGCAGAAACACACTGGAAGTTGTGAGTCCCTGCCCACAGCCCCATTCTATACCCTCTAATGGTGTTTCCTCTCTTTTGCTGCAGTTGATTTCACAATGGGAATGTGGCTGGCATAAATATCTGACCAGTCAGATACAAGGAGACTTAAACTCTGCTATGACTTGGCTTTCTGATACAGAGAGCTAAGATCAGTATTGGTACTTCTTTTTCCCTGTTCTGTACGGAGGCCGTGTGTGGGTGAGATGTTGCGGAGAGCATCTTGTGACCATGAAGGACTTTTTAAAAATTCCACAAGCCCCCCAGGTGTGGTGGTACACACCTTTAATCCCTGCACTCAAGAGGCAGAGGCAGGATTGATCTCTGAGTTTGAGGCTGGCATGGTTTATGGTGTGAGTAGAGCTACTTAATGAGACCCTGCCAACAAAACAAAAAACTTTACGAGAGCCAAAGGGGGGAGGGGAACAGTAGAAGAAAGAAAAGAGAACTGTCGTTGGATATAGTGCTACATACCAGCAATCCAAACACCCAGGGAGGATCATAGGCTACGTGGTAAAACTGTACCTCCAAGGAAAAGAGGAGGAAGTGGGAGAGAAGGAAGAGATTTACTGGAAGGAAGCAGAAACTGTAAAGGATCTGCTGCAGATGGCACTCTCTCACATTCTCTCCAAGAAAAAACCAGACAGTATTTTTGTTTCCATAAGATGAAAACCAAATACGATACTGAAAGTAAGATCTAAATGTGAGAATGAGCATATGAAATCTTACAACGCGAAAACGGAATTTAAAAATCAAAAAAAAAGGCAGGGGTAGAAATGTGTAGATAAGCCCTCGAAAGTACAGCATGAAAACCAGGCTAAGACCGATGGATCCCAGCAGGTCCATGGCCAGCTAATCTAGACAAAGCAGAGAATGCCAGCTTCAGGTAGGAACCCTGACTCAAAAATAAATAAATAAATAAACAAATAAACAAATAAATAAAAAGTGGAAAGCAGTTAAAGAAGACATCTAGCTTTGACCTCTAGTGTCTAAACCCCGAGCGCTGGCACACACACACACACACACACACACACACACACACACACGTGTATTTGGTTCTCGTCTTATGGAAACAAAAATACAGTATTTAAGAAGTTCTATAGGGGGCTGGTGAGATGGCTCAGGGGGTAAGAGTACCTGACTGCTCTTCTGAAGGTGATGAGTTCAAATCCCAGCAACCACATGGTGGCTTACAACCACCCATAATGAGATCTGACGCCCACCTCTGGTGCATCTGAAGTCAGCTACAGTGTACTTATGAATAATAATAATAATAATAAACGAATCCTTGGACCGAAGCGAGCGGGGCTGGCCAGAGCAAGTGGGGTTGGCCGGAGAGAGCGGGGCGAATGGGACGGCCGGAGCAGGGTTGACCGGAACGATGGGGAAAAAAAAAGAAGTTCTATAGGTTGTAAATATACAACAGGTTCAAGGAGTAATTATCAAAGAAATCAGGGGTAATACATTGAAGAGGAAGAATGATAGGATTCCTGCAGAGCACATGGAGAACTTTCAAGATACTGATGCTGCAATCTGGGTCACCAGGGCAACGAGTACACAAGTATTCACTTTAACACCAGCCTTGATTTGGTGGGTAGGAGCATTTGTTGTTCTTCCAAAAGACCCAAGTTTGAATCCCAGCACCCATCCATATCAGGCAGATCGCAACCACCTGAAGCTACAGCCCCAAGGTAATCCAATGACACTGGTCTCCTCAGGCATTGTATGCACAAGCACATACCCACATACAGACAAATACACAAAACCAATAAAAATGAAATTATAAAGTAAGGATGTTTAAGCCATGTGTACTGGCTGATTTTGTGTGTCAACTTGACCCAAGCTGGAGTTATTACAGAGAAAGGAACCTGCCTTGAGGAAATGCCTCCATGAGATCCAGCTGTAAGGCATTTTCTCAAGGAGTGATCAAGAGTGGGAGGGCCCATGGTGGGTGGTGCTATCCCTGGGCTAGTGGTCCTGAGTTCTATAAGAAAGCAAGTTGAGGGCTGGTGAGATGGCTCAGCGGGTAAGAGCACCCGACTGCTCTTCCGAAGGTGATAAGTTCAAATCCCAGCAACCACATGGTGGCTCACAACCATCCGTAACAAGATCTGGCTCCCTCTTCTGGAGTGTCTGAAGACAGCTACAGTGTACTTACATATAATAAATAAAATAAATCTTTAAAAAAAAAAAAAAAAAAA
>LR751012.1:43140-193140 GCA_902729485.2 Mus minutoides
TGCTGAGATGAGCATGAATCGTCTCGTGAGACATGATTACTAACTCTCCAAGATTTGAAGCTTCCAGAATCAACTGCCATTATGCTATCTGCCCGCACAGAGCACTGAGTGTCCTCTGTCCTGCCAGTTGGCATTTGTAACCTGCGCCTTCTCCCAATGCTGACAGTGAGGAATCTCCCACACCCTGTTCAGGTTAATAATTACCAGCTTTCCCTTTCCATTTTAGGAAGAGAGACAGCAGGTGCTGAGTTGCATGCTCCCTGATCTGAGCTGACTCAGGCTCCTGCTTAGCGGCCCCAGGGAGTGAGTAGTAACATATGTGTGGGACACACAGGCATAGCTTTGGCAGAGACAGGGTGAAAGCAGGCAGTGGGTGCCTCTTCTCCCATATACGGAGCAGGGCAAACAGGTGATTCATCTGACCTGGGTTCCAGCTTCCCTGTAGCTCTGCCAACTAAAAGACCTAGGGCAAGTCCTTTAAAACTCTCCCAGAAAAGGGCATCGCCATAGTTACCATGGGGACTTTTGGCCCTCAGAAGTGTTATTGGAGATTAAGAAGTGGACAGAAGCTACAGGATATGGTGGGGGAGGGGAGGGAGCAGTTTTTGGAGGATATTAATAGAGTTAGAGGTGGAAGGAAAAAAAAAAGGCAGGCGGATTTCTGAGTTTGAGGCCAGCCTGGTCTACAGAGTGAGTTCCAGGACAGCCAGGGCTATACAGAGAAACCCTGTCTCGAAAAACCAAAAAAAAAAAAAAAAGGCCAAAATACACCTCTGGAATTGCCATTTTTGTCTATATTAAGTAACCCTGGCACCCGATTTTTTTTAATTACTATATAACTTACGATCTATAAAAATGGTGGCGCACGCCTTTAATCCTAGCACTTGGGAGGCAGAGGCAGGCGGATTTATGAGTTCGAGGCCAGCCTGGTCTACAAAGTGAGTTCCAGGACAGCCAGGGCTATACAGAGAAACCCTGTCTCAAAAACAAAAAAAACAAAACAAAACAAAACAAACAAATAAAAATGCAATAGTTCTTAACACACTGTAAGAACAGGACCCCTTGAGTGAGATACACGAGTGAAAGTTCTAATACTGATATTGGCACTGGCTAGCTGGCTCCTACTATAACATAGCATAAGATCGGATTTACCCAAGAAGGTCTCCCAGCACATCTAATACAATGTCTGGTACATTGTACGTTCCAAGTATCTCCTGAATCCTTGCCACCCATGTGTGTTTACCTATGGCTGTGTAAATGCTCTTGGTGACAAAGTTAAGTTTGTCGTCCTTGTTCGTCCGGGGGAATGGCTCGATCCTACTCATGAAATGGCTTAGTATATCACATATGCTCCTGTTGGTTCTGTTGCTGTATTCTCCACAGCTCTATGTTAACCGATGGCACATCTTTTCTCTTAAATTCTTTTTTTTTTTTTTGTTTTTCAAGACAGGGTTTCTCTGTATAGCCCTGGCTGTCCTGGAGCTCACTTTGTAGACCAGGCTGGCCTCGAACTCAGAAATCCACCTGCCTCTGCCTCCCGAGTGCTGGGATTAAAGGCGTGCGCCACCACGCCCGGCTTTCTTAAATTCTTTAAATGCAGTATTAGCCATTTATTTAAAGCTTGCTTCTGTTCTTTTTTAAGTTGTAGACACTTTTAGACGGGGATATAAGAAAAGTCAAGCGGTCTGTAAATTCAAGAGCCCAGGTCCTTTTGTGTCATGAACGCTGACGAATCCTTTGAAGGCACACAGAGTTTCGGAACATCTCTGACTGCACTAGAGATCTGGCACCTTCTCTTGAACTCCAACTTAAGACGAATGTGTGAGGATCTCAACTCATGTGCCCTTTGTCACGATCAACTCAAACACAAAAGACTGAAACATTTGGAAAGCTTAGAGTTCTGCTAAGATATTTTCACGTAGTTCATTAACGTTGACTTGGAAGTGTAGTTTGTTCTACAGAGACAGAACCAGAGACAGGCAACAGCCCATTCCAAGAAGTCCAATTTTGAATCTTCAATCCCCAAGAAACTGGAACACAGGGGAAGACGGGGAAAACATACACCTTATCTAATACCTGGAACAGCAGTCGCTCACAGCTCCTCGTTAGTATAGTGGTTAGTATCCCCGCCTGTCACGCGGGAGACCGGGGTTCAATTCCCCGACGGGGAGATTGTAAGTTTTTGTTGTCGGCTAGTGTCAACGACTTGCTATCTCGGTTAAAAGTGCTCAGGAATTCTTTATAAATTAAAACCTGCGTCTTTTTCAAAACGATTTCTTTTAAGTTTCAACACCCCCTGTGAGACGGAAATTTGTCTCTTCGAGAGAAAACGCCTAGTGCTTTTGGCACTGGCAGCGCGGACGCCCAGCGGGGACCGACGCTGGCAGTTCCAGCGCCATTTGGCAGGGTCCCGCGCGTGCGCAGTGGAATCCCGCCAGATTACAAAGGGAGGTCGCTGGCTCGGCGCGCAGGTCGCGAGGGGGAGGGGAGGCGGCGTCTCCGCCCCTAACGGCCGGGGGCGGGGCGGCCGGAGCGGAAGTGGCTGCCGGAAAAGCGAGGAAGAGCGGGTTTCCTTCGACTCGGCCGAGCGGCTAAGACGGGAACTAGTCTCCCGCCTCCGCAGGTTACCTCCCAACCTAGGCGGAGAGCGACAGTCGGGCGCCGAGTGAACCCCTCTCCGGCTCCGCCAGCTCCCGAGTGACAGGCAGGGCATAGATACAGGAGGCAGCCTTCAACCGCCATGTTTTCGGACTCCTAAGAAACCGCGCGAGGCACAGCCCAGCAGGACCTCGTGGCGCAACGGTAGCGCGTCTGACTCCAGATCAGAAGGCTGCGTGTTCGAATCACGTCGGGGTCATAGTTTTTTTATATATTTTATTTTCAAATCCACTAGTTTAATGTGAACCGAGATGTGTTCCCGCCACTTTTTTTTTTTGTTTGTTTTGTTTTGTTTTTCGAGACAGGGTTTCTCTGTGTAGCCTTGGTTGTCCTGGAACTCACTTTGTAGACCAGGCTGGCCTCGAACTTTCCCGCCACTTTTAAAAAATGCTTTTTGTGCTCTAAAGCTTCGCTCAAAAGTTACTGTACTACTTTAATTGCTGAAAAATAAGGCTTAGCAAACATCGTAGCGTCTGAAGGCTAGCTTTAGGCCTTGTAAAGTGAAGTGGTTTGTTTTGTTTTGTGTGTGTGTGTATACACACAATACCTCGAGAACTGGTCTTAATGCTCTGCATTAGGCTTCTGAACCCGCTGTGATTTTTCACAGCAATTACACAATAGTTGGGGAACAGACTTTATCACAAAAAAAAAAAAAAAAGCTTTAACACATTATTTGCCTTTTGAAAGCAAGATTTCTGTAAAATTTATAAAACCGGTTTTGAACAGCAGAAAACAGTTATATTTTAAGTCACTGGGTGCCAAATGTTGGTGTAAGTGCGGTGAGAGAAACATAAACTGGAATGGAGTTGCAGAACAGAGGCAGCTCTGCCCTGGGTCATGATAGCACATCACGAGGTGATACCGTGGTTCTGTCTGCATCCAAAAGGTAAGATTTTTGTTCAAATGAAATATGTCCGGTTCAAGCTAAGATAAAGAAATATTGTGACTCTAGGTGCAAAATGGGAGAAAAGTTAAACACTGAATTGTATATTCAAAAATTTCATGTTGAAGCCCTGACCCACGCCCACCCCCTGTGGCCATTAGGAGACAGGGCTTTTACAGAGTTGATTAAGTCAAATTGAGGTTATTAGATGCAATCTCATGAAGTCTGACTGGCAGCATGCTTTTGGACAGGTCAAGGACAAGCAGGCAGAAAGTTGCTCAGATAGAACAAGAAGGCAGCCACCCTCGAATGAAAACAGTGTAGCCTACTTCTACAGAGAAAGGGAAAGTCCTGGGGAGGTAAATGAAAGGCAGGTCATACAGGACCTTGTGTCCCTCTAATTCATACTGAGGGAAATGCAGAGCTGTTACCAGATCAAGACTTGTGATTCATGACTTTGACCAGATCACAAAGAACATAAAACATAGCCTGGACTTTTTCTGGCCTGCACCCTGAGAATAAGAGAAGATAAAGCTGGAGGTCTTGTTCACCATACAAGTTAAGAGGACTGAATAAAGCCAAAAATAGCAAAATACCATCTAGGCCGTAAAGTAGTAGTGTTCTGTTTTCTGTTGTGGTTGTGTTGCTGTAATAAAACGCCTTGACTGAAAGCAATTTGGGGAAGGAAAGTGTTTATTTCAACTTACAACTTACAGTCAGTGATTGGGGAAAATCAGGGCAGGAACTCAAGGGAGGAACTTGAAGCAAAACTACAGAGAAACGCTGCTTGCTGGAGTCCTCAGGTTCATGCTTAGATTTCTTTTTTGTTTGGTTGTTTGGTTTTGTTTTTTGTTTGTTTTTTTTTTTGTTTGTTTGGTTGGTTTTTTTCGAGACAGGGTTTTTCTGTGTAGCCCTGGCTGTCCTGGACAATTCACTCTGTAGACCTGGCTAGTGTCAAACTCTGAAATCCACCTGCCTCTGCCTCCTAAGTGCTGGGATTAAAGGCGTGCGCCTCCGCCGCCACCACCACCACCTGGCCATGCTTAGATTTCTTTTTTTTTGTTTTGTTTTTTTCGAGACAGGGTTTCTCTGTATAGTCCTGGCTGTCCTGGAACTCATTTTGTAGAACAGGCTGGCCTCGAACTCAGAAATCCACCTGCCTCTGCCTCCCGAGTGCTGGGATTAAAGGCGTGCGCCACCATGCCCGGCTCATGCTTAGATTTCTTACACAGCCCAGGACCACCTGCCTAGGGAATGGAACCACCAACAGTGGGCCTGGGCTGCTCTCAATCCCTTAACAAGGTATTTCATCCCAGACAGTTCCATAGGCTATTTGGACAGGTCCTCACTGGGTGAAACGCTCCTCTCAGATGATTCTAGGCTTTCTGAAATTGACAAAGCTAACTTGGGCAAATAAATATATGTACCTGGCTACGTTTGTTTGTTTGTTTGTTTGAGACAAGATCACACTCTAGCTCTGGCTATCTTGGAACTCTCTGTGTAGACCAGGCTGCCCTCAAACTCATATATCCACCTGCCTCTGCCTCCAGAATGCTGGGATTAAAGGGATGTGTCACACTTGGTCAATTATTCTTCCCCCCTAAAATTTCCGCTCAAAGGTCATAGCTGTTCCCCCCCCAAAGTAGGATCTGTGTAGTTTCTTAGAATGGCTAATTGGATGGTAGTATAATTTAGAAGCAGTCTAGCACTACATTTTAACTAGTCTACATTTATTATATAGGGATGACATGGAAACTCAAAAACACTAAATTCAAACTTCCATATTTGAGTCTTAAGTCACATTTATTTGTTTATTTATTTATTTGAAAGATTTAAGCCGGGCAGTGGTGGCACACACCTTTAATCCCAGCACTTGGGAGGCAGAGACAGGCGAATTTCTGAGTTCGAGGCCAGCCTGGTCTACAAAGTGAGTTCCAGGACAGCCAGAGCTATACAGAGAAACCATGTCTCAAAACCCCACACACACCGAAAAAAGAAAGATTTATTTGTGTATGGGGGAATAGTGTGCCTTTGGAGGACATAGAGGGCTTCAAGACTCCTCAATCTGGAGGAACAGGTTGTGCAATGCCTCACATGGATTCTGGAAACAGTTCAGGACTTTTGGAAGAACATCAAGCACTCTTAACCACTGAGCCATCTCTCCGACCCCTGAATTTTCATGTAATAGCTCTCTGGTGTTGTGCTTGTTCATTAAAAAAAAAAAGTCTAGTATTATTTATCCTAAAGAGGGATTTATCAGCCGGGCGTGGTGGCACAGGCCTTTAATCCCAGCACTTCAGACTGAATGGGTTAGTAGGTGGTAGGGCCTAGCAGATGGATATATATTAGATTTGTTGTTTATTTTATTTTATTTTATTTTATGTATTAGAATGTTTTGCTTGCATGTAGA
The DNA here is from genome assembly GCA_902729485.2 of Mus minutoides. NCBI lineage: Eukaryota > Metazoa > Chordata > Mammalia > Rodentia > Muridae > Mus > Mus minutoides. Next base: position 49,092 of record LR751012.1, read on the forward strand.
CTTGTGAATGACACTTGTGCCTTCAGAGATCAGAAGAGGGTGCCCTGGAACTGCAGTTAAGAATGGTTGTAAACTTTTATGTGGGTGCTGGGGGTTGAGCCCAGCTTCTCTACAAAAAGTCTTAGCTGCGGAACCTTCTCCAGCCCCCTGAGGGATATATGTTGTCCCTGCTGATTTCCTGTCTCTCTATGCTTCTTGGCTGAGTGTTTTCCTCCACCATGCCTTTCTGTGATAATGTTTCTGTCTTGTCACAGGCCAAACAGAAATGGAGCCAGCTCTTCAGAAAGCTCTGAAAGCGTGAGGCAACATGAACCTTTCAAGTCCTACGCGGATCTGCTCAGATAGAAGGTCAAGGTGACAGCAAATGACTAATGTTGGGTTTCAGACAGGGACAGGCAGCCAAGGCACATATTTAACATACCAAATCAGACATGGTCTCCAGGTTCTCCCAGCATCCTAGTCCCCACCTGTTAAAGGACAGGCTGGCAAACCTACCCTCTAACCTGAACTTCCCAGTCCAGGGGCGTCGTTCCCTCCCCTCTGCCTGCCTTCCCGCCTCCCTCATCCCCCCCCCAACTTTTGTGCTTTCTCGCGTTCTCTTCTGCATGTTGACTCCACTGATTCCCTCCTGTGTGGTCTGCCCCCCCAGTGAACCTGTCTTTATACTTTTTATTTATTTATTTATTTATTTATTTTTTGGTTTTTCGAGACAGGGTTTCTCTGTGTAGCCCTGGCTGTCCTGGAACTCACTCTGTAGACCAGGCTGGCCTCGAACTCAAAAATCCGCCTGCCTCTGCCTCCCGAGTGCTGGGATTAAAGGCGTGCGCCACCACTGCCCAGCTGTCTTTATACTTTAATTTGGCTTGAATTGGCTCATTTCATAGGAGAATGCCTACCAACTTTTCAAAATTATATCTATATAGATAATTTTTTTTTTTTTTTAGTTTTTAAAACTGTGTGTCTGTGTGGATTTGTGCATGAGTACTTACCTACAGAGATCAGAAGAGGACACTAGGTCCCTGTGAATTGGAGTAGTGGGCAGTTGTAAGCTGCCAAATACAGATGCTGGGAACTCCAGCTGAACTCCAGCTCTCTGAAAGTGCAGCAAGCTGTTCTTGATTGCTGAACCATCCCATTTAGTATTGTTGTTGTTATGTGTGCACATGCCTGCCCTGGAGGGCACAGAGAGGTCAGAGAACAATGTGAAGTCAGTTCTCTTCCACCCTTGTTAGTTCTGCATGGAGACCCACTGAGCTAGCCCTCCAGGTTGCTTGAGTCTCCTGATACTGGCTATGTAGCCTAGGCTGTCCTTGAACTCACAGCCTTCCAAGTGTGAAAATTACAAACAAGTAATCAGGTTGGCCTCAAACTCAGAGATCCACTAGCCTCCATTTCCTGACTGCTGAGATTAAAGACATGAAGCACCACACCTAGCACATTCTCTCTGTCTGTCTCTGTCTGTCTGTCTGTCTCTCTGTGTGTGTGTGTTTTCGTTGGTTGTTTTTTGGTTTTTTGGTTTTGTTTTTTTTTGTTGTTTGTTTGAGACAGGGTTTCTCTTTGTATAGCTTTGGCTGTCCTCTAACTCACTCTAGACCAAGCTGGTCTCGAACTCACAGAGATCCACCTGTTTCTGCTTCCCCAGCCCTGTGATCAAATATGTGTGCCACCCACTAGCACATATTCTCAAATAAATGTCAACTTTTTTTATGGCTATGCAGCATTTCTTCATATGGCTATGTCATAATGTTTTCGTCATGGTTTAAATCTGGGAAGTCTACCACAGGCTAGCTTTGAGTCTTGGGCCTGTCTGTGGTGACTCTAAGGACTCTGAAGTCTGTGGGAGATGGAACATGGTGGCAGAAATACGCCCTTAGAGAGGAGTAATGTATACCCTTAAATCTGCAACCAATCCTAGGGGAAAAAAAATTTTTTTTTTTTGGTTTTTCGAGACAGGTTTTTTCTGTGTGCCCTGGCTGTCCTGGAACTCACTTTGTAGACCAGGCTGCCCTCGAACTCAGAAATCCGCCTGCCTCTGCCTCCCAAGTGCTGGGATTAAAGGTGTGTGCCACCACGCCCGGCTTCATGTTGAAGTTTTAATAAGGAAAGAGAGAATACTACAACTTAGTGGTTAACAGTTGGGATCCTGAAATAGAGAGACTGGGGAGGAGGGCAGCACTTACTGATGAAACTTGAGCATCTAACCACTGCAGCAATGAGGCCCAACACAGGGGCAAGCTGGTAAGACAGACACAGTTGCCGGGGCTACTGAGATCATTCATACTAACTTTGCACAGGCTAATAAGAAGCTCCAAAGGAAACTTAAAACCCAGTCTCTGGAAGAAGACCCAGGTGTCCAGAGCAAGTTCCAGGACAGCCAGGGCTTCAAAAGAGAAACCATGTCTTAAAAACTGGATGGATGGATAGATGGAGAAAAAGATGGATGGATGGATGGATGGATGGATGGATGGATGGATGGATGGAGAAAAGGATGGATGGATGGAAGGAAGGAAGGAAGAGAAAGAAGGAAAAAGAGATGGGGATGGGGAGGGCAGGGTTGTCTTGCAGTAGTGGTACTTACCTTTAGTCCTAGCACTCAGGAGGCAAGTGGATCTCTGTGTTCTAGGCCAGCTGGGTCTATAAATCAAGTTCCGAGACAGCCAGGGTTGAACATACGTTTTTTTTTTTTTTAGGGTCAAGTTTGAAATCCGTAATTAGAAACAGATTTACTAGCCTAACCTCTTGCCCTTACCTTATATTGCATATGAGGGATAAATATTCTCTACTTTGGAATTCTACAACAGAGTTAAAACCAGAACGGACTCTCCTCACTAAGTTCTGGAAGCTTACCCACGGGCATCTCCAATAATCCTGTGGTCAGAAAAGTCTAGAACAGCAAAATTCTTGATAGCTGATGACAATAATCATGTCTCCTGAGAAATTTAGTTTCTTTAAGAATCCCCCCATTGATAGTGTCTAAGGAATTTTTTTTTTAAGTTGGGGGAGGCAACCCAACAGACGAAGTGAAGTTTTTGCTTAGGGAACAATTTCAGGTATCCATGGTGCAATTCTTTGTGAATCACAGATTGAGTGTTGGGCTTGCTACTGGGTTTAAAACCACCTCTGGGGCTGGAGAGGTGGTTCCGTGGTTGAGAGCAGTGTGCATTTCTTTTCTAGGATCTAACTTTGCTTCCCTGCACACGCATCAGGCTGTTCACAATTGCCTGTGAGTCCAGTTTCAGGAGATTCCAGCACGCCTGTGCTCCCCAGGAGCCTGCGCATACACACACATCAAGAACACACACACACATACACACCAATACCAAAAACAGGAGGTAAGGCCAGGCAGATATCTGTGAGTTTGAGGCCAGCCTGGTCTGTAAAACAAGTTCCAGGACAGCCAGGGAGATTACACAGAGAAGCCCTGCTTCAAAAAACAAAATAAGACTGAGAATAAATGTTGTGGTGGTGGTACCCTTTAATCCCAGCCCCTAGGAAGCAGGGGCAGATCTCTTTGAGTTCAAGGGCAGTCTGGTCTACAGAGTGAGTTCCAGGACAGTCAAGGCTATACAGAGAAACCCTGTCTTAAAAAAATATATAAGAATAATCTAAATTTAAAACTTCAGATTGGCCGGGCGTGGTGGCGCATGCCTTTAATCCCAGCACTTGGGAGGCAGAGGCAGGTGGATTTCTGAGTTCGAGGCCAGCCTGGTCTACAAAGCGAGTTCCAGGACAGCCAGGGCTATACAGAGAAACCCTGTCTCGAAAAACCAAAAAAAAAAAAAAAAAAAAAAAACTTCAGATTGGGCCGGGCGTGGTGGCGCACACCTTTAGTCCCAGCACTCGGGAGGCAGAGGCAGGCAGATTTCTGAGTTCAAGGCCAGCCTGGTCTACAAAGTGAGTTCCAGGACAGCCAGGGCTATACAGAGAAACCCTGTCTTAAAAAACAACAACAACAACAAAAAAAAAAAAACTTCAGATTGAAAGCTAAATTCCTATATATGGGTTTTTAGTCTTCCTGTGTGGAAGGATGGTGGGAAAATAAAATGTGTTTTTGTCTCTAAGGGTTAAACTTCCTGGACATTTGCTGCTGCAAAAGCCCAAAGGAGAAAAAACTAAAAACAAAATCAGAGTTTGATACCTCCTTCTCCAGAGATCTGCTTCATCGACCTAGCTCCCCAGGTAGTCTCACCCAACAGGACAACAGTTAGCCTCTACTATGCACTCCATCTTTGGTCAAATCTAGCCCTGAACCATTTCAGAACAAGTACAAGTAGACCACAGTCAAATTCTTCAATTATAAAGATTGCAAGAGGAGGCTGGGAAGTGGTGGCGCACGCCTTTAATCCCAGCACTTGGGAGACAGAGGCAGGCGGATTTCTGAGTTTGAGGCTAGCCTGGTCTACTGAGCTTAACAATACTGTTTCTTAAACACATGTGAATACTGAAGGTTTTCTGGTTTGTTTTGTTGAGACAAGATCTCTCTGTGTAGCCCTGTGGCTACCCTGGAGCTCATTCTGTAGACCAGGCTGTCCTCAAACTCAAACTCAGAGATCTGCCTGCCTGCCTCTGCCTCCCGGGTGCTGGGCTCATAGCTCAAGACTGAGGTTTTATTTTATTTAATTTTTTTCGAGACAGGGTTTCTCTGTGTAGCCCTGGCTATCCTGGAACAGACCAGGCTGAAATCTGCCTGCCTCTGCCTCCCAAGTGCTGGGTGGGATTAAAGGTTTGCGCCACCATGGCTGGCTAGTGCTGAGGTTTTTTTGGTTTTTCGAGACAGGGTTTCTCTGTAAAGCCCTGGCTATCCTGGAACTCACTCTGTAGACCAGGCTGGTCTCGAACTCAGAAATCTGCCTGCCTCTGCCTCCCAAGTGCTGGGATTAAAGGCGTGCGCCACCAAACCCGACTCAGTGCTGAGGTTTTAAAAGGAAGTAACACAATAAATTCCCTCTAGGAAAATAATCTATCATTAAAATAATGTTCTGCCAGGCAGTGGAGGGACACACTTTGGATCTCTCCACTCAGGAGGAGGTAGACAGATCTGTGTTCGAGGCCGATTTGGTCTACATAGTGAACTCCAAGGACAGTCATATATATGGGTTCGCAAATAGTTCCCCAAGAACTATTGAAACCAAAGCGTTTGGTAAAAGGGTAAGAAGCCAACGGGAGACTTAAAATGCAAGGACTACATAGAGAGACCCTGTCTTGAAAACAGAAAAGAAAACCTATCTTCACATTTATAGGTTCATTTTTATTGAAGGTTATGCTTTTCAATGTCTCCCAGTTTAACCATGTAGAAATAGGTAAGCACAGTTTAAATATTTTTGTTCATATTTTAAATTTTGTTCTTGCTTAAAATTTAAGACTTTTTATAGAACATAATCTAGAGTTTAAGACACTGAGGAAATGATTAAGATACTCTGAATCTGAGGTCAGCTACTTCCTCTCCTGAGAAGTATCCTGAAACATTTCCTGTGAGGGTATACATTTACATTATTCAAAAAGTATAGACATTGAAACATTATACATGTTTTCATTAGCGTTTATTAACTACACGTTTTATTGCGGACTTTTTACATAAAATAAACTCTGATCATGTTCGCCCATATATGTAATTTGTTAATGGGAAACATTTCTGGTCAGTATTGTGTTCTAGAAAACAGAACTGTGGCATATTTGAGACTCTAACTTGAATCAGTTTTACAGGGTTCCTGGCTCTCTCTAAAATTAAAAAATTAGTATGCACCACTACAGGCACATAAAGTTGACTACTAAAGACTTTCTAAATGTTGCGTTTTGTCTTGTTCCGTTACCAAACATTAGGTTTGATGAAGTTAGGGAGAGATCCTAGGTGCTTGGGGGTGGAGGGGGGTCTTAACCTAGACCGCTTAACAAAAATACAAAGAAGGCATTTGTTTTAAGCCCCAAGAACTACTGAAACCAAAGCGTTTGGTAAAAGGGTAAGAAGCCAACGGGAGACTTAAAAATGCAATTTTGTAACAAATTGAAGCAGTAAGGAAACCTTCAGCTGTGGAAGTCTGGCTTTCCCTAGATTCCAGACAAAAGAAGCGTTAGCGAACCGAGGGGGATTTGACTTCCTGCGCACCCCGCATCACAGCCTGTCTGGTTACCACGCTTCCCCTCCAGGGCCAGCACTCGAGGGTGGGGGGAAGGCCAGGCTGCGGCCATTCTTCAGGGGGGCTCGGTGTCCCGGGGAGGGAGCCAGGCCCAGGCAAAGGGTCCTCAAGAGGGCTGGCGCAGAACTCGGCCCGTCCGAAGGCGATCGAGGCCAGTGCGAGGCTTCTCCGGTGCAGGAGGGGCAGGAGAGAGGGAGCCAGCGCGCAGAGCCAGTACCGCCCATCCCTTATCTATCGGCGTCCGAGGGGAAGGGCGGAGAGCCGAGGAAACAGCGGGCCCCGCGCCCGAGCTCCCGCCCGAGCGCCTTTTAAACTGCGTTTCTGCACCTCTCGCCCTGCGCCGCGGCGCCTGGAACCCGCGCGAGCCGCTCAGCCAATGGGCGGCGCGCTTCCTCCCGGCGTCCGCCAATGGCGGCACGCGTTCTTGGGGCGTGCGCGAGCCAGGCTCTCCCCCCGCACACCCCACCCCACGCACTAGCTTGTGTGTGGGCTCGGCCGTACTTTGCTTCCCAGTCGTGCGCCCGGAGCTTTTTTTCTTTTTGTGGCGGAGACCGGACCTAGGTTTTGGGTCCCGAGTTCTGTGCCTTGCCCGCGGCGCTGCTCCGGGGCAGGGATCTCCCGAGGCGGCGGGAGCAGCCCCCGGGACCAGCGAGCGAGCGAGCGCGCCGGCGTGAGCGGCGGCGGCGGCGACTGTGAAGGGCCGAGGAGGAGAGAAGGAAGGGGACGAGATGCCGGAGTTCCTAGAGGACCCTTCGGTCCTGACCAAAGACAAGTTGAAGAGCGAGTTGGTCGCCAACAACGTGACGCTCCCGGCCGGCGAGCAGCGCAAGGACGTGTACGTGCAGCTCTACCTGCAGCACCTCACGGCGCGCAACCGGCCGCCGCTCGGCGCGGGAGCCAACAGCAAAGGGCCGCCCGACTTCTCGAGCGACGAGGAGCGCGAGCCCACGCCGGTGCTCGGCTCCGGGGCCTCCGTGGGTCGCGGCCGCGGCGCCGTCGGCAGGGTAAGGCGAAACCCGCCGGGGCATTAGGAGACGGGCGTTTGGCGGCCGCGGCGCGTGCTCGGCGGCGGGGGCCGGCCCCCTCGCGGGGTTCCCCGTGCCCGCGGCGGCGCCCCGATTCGCGAGGCCGCCGGGGAAGGGCGCGGAGAGGGGGAGTCCTCGGGGCGAGCCGGCCCCGGCTGTGCTGCTGCTCGGGCCCGGTGCACGGTCCGGAGTCGGTGTAGACGCGGCCTTCCGAGCCGTTTTCTAAAGCCCGACAGGCTTTGCCCCCAGCGCGCGAGGTGAAGTTGTAGCATTTTCCCGCTTTAGCGCCGAAGTGACTCGCAACAGTGTCAGAGCGCTCCCTGGAGGGCAGTTTGCGACATAGTCATTTCTGGCCTGTTTTTTTTTTTTTTTTAAATGCATTCCCGCCTTTTTATGTTTTGTTTTTTTTTAAACAGATGGAGGGCTTTTTGAACCGTTTGTTTCCTCGCGTGTCTTACTCTTCCAGTCATCAGGCCCCGCCTTAAGTGGGTTAGCTGTACTGTAAACGGAACGCTTTATGTACACTGCATTTGGAAAAGTTTGTTCCCGTAGGCATCCTGGAGAATCCCAGCTAGTGAGCGTTTTGTTTATCATTGTAAGATTTTGCTGGAGGAAGTAAAGATCCGGAAGCAAAAAGAAACGTTTATGACATACTGATGTATCAGTATTATAATTTGAATGCCTCAGGCCAGGGAGATGTAAGATGAGTTCCTGCCAGTGTATATCATTTTGCTTTTTTTGTGGCTGGATTTTTTGGGGTACGTTTTAAATAATATTTTGTAGGTTTATATTTAGCTAGCAGAATTCAAGTCATTAAAAATTAGTTAAGGCTGTCGATTTGGAGTATTTTAAATCTTTGAGAAACACGTGAATGTTTTGATTGGTGTCGATACAGTTACTGTGCCTCTCGTTTTGGTGCTGGGAATTGAACTCCGAGCCTCTTCTTTGCATGTACTAACTGGGAACTACACCTCAAGCTGTTTGCCTCTTAAAGTTTACAGTGTTTAGCGTTATTTTTTTTTTTAAATGTGAGTTGTTGTTGTTTTCTGATTGCTCAAACAAGAGTGAAAGCTCCGTCAAACGCATGTATGGATTTAGTTGAGAAAACTTTTACCCTTAACTTTCCATGCCCTAAGTGTCTTAAGATTGGTACAAATCAGTGTGTCTAGTAAGCACTAGCCCCGAGAATTACAGCGTCAGGCACCTGTAATCCCTGCGGTCCGGAGATGTAAGCTGGAGGGTCAGACCATGGCCGTCCTCGGCTACGTGACCTCTTTCCTAAAACCAAGTAAATATTGACGAGCTTACTGTCTTTGGTGTCTATTTGTGGATGGGGGGGGGGGCGGGACGGGGCAAACATATCATGTTAGTGTGTGTGTTTGAAGATTTTGTTGTTGATTGGTGTTTCACCTGCATGTGTTTGAGGGTGCCATATCCCCTGGAACTGGAGTTGCAGACCGTTGTGACCGTCCTTGTGGGTGCTGGGAATTGAACCAAGGTCCTCTGGAAGGGCAGCCAGGTTAAGAACACTGGGGCCCCCCATGTTACTGTATTTTTAATTATACAAAGTAATGGGTTTCGTCCTAACTTTTTACTTACCCGTGTATCAGGTTCTCCCGCGGCTTCCCACCCCTCTCTCCCTGCGGCACATTAGGCCCGTTGCTCTCCCTTCATGTTACATGTCATGTTTTGTTTTTCCTAAATCTAGACTCAGCATGTTAGAGTGTGTAGGTAATCTCCTTTCATCCATTTTTGTACATGGCATGATTTTATTCTTTATAGCCGAGTAAAACTCCTTTATGTATATTTACATTTTCTTCAGTGATTTGTGTAGTGGCAGGTCCCATGCTTTTTGTGGGCTTAAAGCCATTCAGGGGACTAGGGAAATGACCTGTCATGCAAACACAAGGACCTGATCTCCAGCACCCATATAAAAAGCTGGGCACACCAGTGGCATGTCATTTTAAAAGATGTGGAAGACACACACCTGTGCCAGAATGTGAACACAAACACACACACACATACACAAAACCACTTTAAGTAAAATGTAGTAGCTGATAGGGCTGGAGAAATGGCTCAGTGGTTAAGAGCACTGACTGCTTTTCCAGAGGTCCTGAGTTCAAATCCCAGCAACCACATGGTGGCTCACAATCATCTGATGACCTCTTCCCTTGTGTCTGAAGACAGCTATAGTTAGTGTACTCATATAAATAAATAAATCTTTTTTTAAAAAAAATAACAAAAATTAGGCCAGCAGTGGTGGCTCACTTGGGAGGCAGAGGCAGGCAGATTTCTGAGTTCTAGGTCAGCCAGGGCTACACAGAGAAACCCTGTCTCGAAAAACCAAAAAAAGGAGAAAAAAATTGTCGTATTTCCTCTTACCAGCTCAACTTTTACATGAAAGATCCTACCTTTTTTGTGAGCACTTACTATGGTGCTAGACTGTACATCAAGAGTAGAGGGACAGTGTAGGATGCTCCAGAGGTAGCCCTGATGCCCAGCACTGGGTGGGGAGACACAGGAGTACTTGCTGTATCCCATGGATGCTGTCTCCAACCCAGTTCTTTACGGTGGGGGTTCTTTCTCTCAGTGGGTCTCATAACCATAGGTTTGTATTCTCCACCTGCACTACTTAAATGTTTTTAAATATATAGTCTTGATTGGACTCAATGGTATCAACTACTCGAGAAACTAATATTGGAAACAAGTACAAGAATAAAGTGAGTTGTGATTTAGGAATGAAATTACCACTTTAAAGTGCAGCATAGGGAAGGTATCTTGAATTTCAGAAAAAAAAATGTAGAATATTTTTGATTTCTTGTATAAAAGTTATTCCCATGGTTATTTTCTGCCTTGGTCGCCTGTGAGCTAGATTGTAGGATGTTCCACCATGCCCAGCCTTCGTGAATATATTTAAATTAAGGATAATTCCATAAAAGCATATGATTGTTTCATATGCATTACCATCATAGAATTCTACCTTGGATGCATACGATGGGTGCTGTGGTGTGGGGGGGGTGTGGGAAGGGGAGAAATTTAGGCTTCTAGTTATCTGTCTTGATAGCAGTATTTTTAGGTGTTAAAATCACCTAAGATAGTGGGTACAAGAGCACACATTTGTGGGATTGGCAATCTGCCTTTTTGTTAGAGCGTGCCAAGTGTGCAAGTTTCACTGTTAGGGATCCAGCGGAGCATAGTAACATTCCTGGTGAGCCTGTCTGGGGAAGAAGGAACTTCAGGCATGCATAGTTGTCTATTTGCTTACAGAAATTCTTGCTGTATAGCTCAGCCTGGCATTAAACTTAGGATCCTCTTCCCAGGCTCGGTGTGCTGGGAGTGGAAGAGCCCCACTACCTGTGCTGATGATCTGTGGGTGGGTGAGTGGGTGGGTGCTTCTTCCTGTTTTGTTTTAAGACAGGACTTCCTTCCCACAGCTCTGACTGGACCTGACTCTTGAATAGTGCAGAAGGATGAAATATAGTCAGATACATGACATGTTCCGTGCGGTATTTTATAGCTGGGTATGCTGGCTCCTGCTTAGTCCTATAACTTGGGAGGTGACAGCAGGAGGACTGGTGGGCCTTCAGCAAAGTCACCCTGGATTACTGTCTTTAGGAGCTCTAGCTGCTCTTCCAGAGAACCTAGGTTTGCTTCTCAGCACTGAACTGACATGGTTACTCAATCAGAACTCCTTGTTCTGGTGATCTGGTACCCTCTTGTGGTCTCCACAGGTACTGACTGCATGCACATAGTTAAAGCTACCTTAAGGGTGGTAAATTCCACACAGTTAATACTTACTCTTTGGTTGAAACTGCTTTGTTAACAGTATATACCAAACTACCCACTTCCCAATATTTGTTCTTATTAAATTTAATATTTATTAGGCAGTGTTACGTTCCTGGAACTTTTCCTCCTACAGATTAAATATTAATATCAAATAGCCTGTTGGTGGACCCCAACTTTCTGGGCTCACTTTATGCAAGCATATTGCCTGCTTCAAAATGTATTTCTTGTTCACTTGAAGTTTTTTTCATTATAGAAATGTAAATTCAAGAGGTTTATGTTATTTTTTTTTCCCTTGTTCCGGTCAACCCCGCTCGCTCTGCTCGACCCCGCTCACTCCGGCCAGCCCCACTTGCTCCCGGCCTCCCCCGTTTTTTCTTATTTTTAAGGGAAGACTGGAACCCAGCACATGCTAGGCAGACACTCCAGTGTGGAGTTATATTCACAGCCCATCGTGTCTGATAGGAAGGGTTTTTTTGTTTGTTTGTTTGTTTTTGTTTTTTGTTTTACTTAGATATGGGTGTTCTGCCTGCATTGTATGCTTATGTGCCACCTGTGTCCAGTGTCCTAGGAGGCCATTTATTTTATTTGCTTTTGGACACTAGATGCCATTACTGTCTCTTTAGTTAGGTAGTTACCACCCTATCACTGAGCTGCCCTCAAACCAACCCCCCCACCCCCCGCAGTGTTTTTATTTTATTTTATTTTATTTTATTTTTGGTTTTTCGAGACAGGGTTTCTCTGTATAGCCCTGGCTATCCTGGAACTCACTTTGTAGATCTGGCTGGCCTCAAACTCAGAAATCCGCCTGCCTCTGCCTCCCGAGTGCTGGGATTAAAGGCATGCACCACCATGCCCGGCGAGTGTTTTTATTTTTATTTTATGTACATTGGTGTTTTGACTGCGTGCATGTCTGTGTGAAGGTATCAGATCCCCTGGAACATGAGTTACAGACAGTTGCAAGCTGCCACGTGGGTGCTGGGAATTGAACCCGGCTCCTCTAGAAGAGCAGCTAGTGCTCTTAAATGCTGAGCCATCTCTCCAGCCCCAAATACTGGGTTTCGGTTTAATCAAATTTGGGGGGCTACTGTGAAAACAAGTCACTTTGTTGATTACATAGAGAATGTCATGTAAATGAGTTCTTTCATATAGAGGAGATAATTGTACTTGTTTGCAGAAAGCCACAAAGAAAACTGATAAGCCCAGGCTAGAAGATAAAGATGATCTGGATGTGACCGAGCTCTCTAATGAAGAACTTCTGGATCAGCTTGTGAGATACGGAGTGAATCCTGGTCCCATTGTGGGTAAGGGTTTTTTTTGTTTTTTGTTTTGTTTTAAATTTATTATATGTAAGTGTATACTGTAGCTGTCTTCAGACACCCTAGAAGAGGGCATCAGATCTCATTACAGATGGTTGTGAGCTACCATGTGGTTGTGGGGATTTGAACTTAGGGCTTTTGGAAGAGCAGTCAGTGCTCTTAACCACTGAGCCATCTCTTCAGCGCCCCCCCCCCCCTTTTTTTTACTCTTATTAATGATTAGAGGATCTTCTGAGACCATTTGTCACTATTTAACCAATCAACACTTTAGTTTAACTCTCAATAAGGAAGAGGAGTTTCAGTAGATAATATTTGTAAGATTACCAGTTGCTGATATTGTCCTATTTAGGGGTCATATTGTGCTATTCTGTAAGCCTTGTGGATCTTATCAGGCAGGCCTTGTGGATCTTATCAGGCCAAGTCATCTGCATCAGTGAATTAGAGAATAATGAGTAGAGTGTAAGTACTCAGGTCCCGAGTGTCAGTTTCCTAATTAGCATCAAGGTTCTTGTTCTAAGTCTGTCTAAAGAACAAACGAAACAGAAGGCCTGCAAGAACTAAATACTCTAGATCCATCATTGACTTTTCTAGGTAGCAGTGTTTTTGTCAGGTTGATCATGCCTTTCTTACAGAGTTTAGGCAGTAACCTTAAGACTGAGAGAAATCCACACAAAACTTCAGGGGTTCAGTGAAAATTGGAACTCAGTATGGAGATTGGTTGGGTTTTGTTACAGCTATAGTTGGAAACAATGAGTTGGTTTTGTCTGTCTGTCTGTCCAGTCTGGATCTCACTGTGTAGCCTGCCTAGCTTTGCCATCCACATGCTGGAATCAAAAGTGTACACTTCTCGGGCTACTCACAGACAAACTTGTGGTTATGATTATCAACAGACATTTGCTATCTTTTGTGAAATTCTGAAAGACAATAAAAAATACATATTACATAAAAATGCTAATTACATGATATATTACATGTTAAAATATCAGTTGTCTGTCATAAGACCTCTTAATCCAAAAATAAAGGAAAGATATATAACTAATGTAAAGTAGAAATTAAAGATATTAAGATTTATAGAATTTGATACCCATAGTTCAGTGGCTGTTTATAGGCATATTGATCTCAGTGTTGTGAAGTATAATCATTTTCTGTTCAAGGTTTCCATCTGTTTATATAAAAGCTCTTTGGGGAGGGAGCCGTAGAGCTAGCTCAGCATTTAAGAGCACTGGCTGCTCTTTCCAGCACCCACGTGGCCAACAACTATCTGTAACAGGACATACAACACTGTCTTCTGGCCTACACAGACACATGGTATACAGACATACGTGCCAACAAAACACCCACTCACATAAACAATAAAATCTTTTTTTAAAAAATATAATCTTGGGCTGGTGAGATGGCTCAGCGGGTAAGAGCACCCGACCGCTCTTCCGAAGGTGATAAGTTCAAATCCCAGCATCCACATGGTGGCTCACAACCATCCGTAACGAGATCTGGCGCCCTCTTCTGGAGTGTCTGAAGACAGCTACAGTGTACTTACATATAATAAATAAAATAAATCTTTAATAAAAAAAATATAATCTTATATTAACATCCCAGAGAAACAACTATTTTGTAAAAGAATACACTATGTATTATTTTTTAATCACTTACTTTAGAAACAGAAAGCGTGTTGCTTAAAAACTGGTTTTCTGTGGGGGCTGGAAAGATGGTCCCAATTTAAAGAACTTGTACTGTTTTTGCTGAGGACCAGAGCTTTATTCCGAGAACTCACATTGGGTGGCACACAGAGTCCTGTAACCAGCTCTTGGGGATCCAGGGCCTCTGGTCTCTAGGTATCTGCACTACACACTCACTCTGTCTCTCTTTCTCACACACACACGCACACCATATTTTGTTTGTTGTTTTTAATCTTTTAAAAAGATAATTTCATGCCAATATAATGGAACTTTTCCCTTAACACAGGAACAACCAGGAAGCTCTATGAGAAAAAGCTGTTGAAGCTGAGGGAGCAGGGAACTGAATCGAGATCCTCTACTCCTCTTCCAACAGTCTCTTCCTCTGCAGAAAACACAAGACAGAACGGAAGTAACGATTCTGACAGATACAGTGACAACGACGAAGGTAACATTTTACTGCTCTTAAACATGTGGGGCTTTCCTGACTCAGTGTTGACTGGGAGAACCGGATCATTTAAAGCAGTATTGAGCAGATGCTTGGAATTTAACTTTCTGTTTAAATAGCTATTTAACTTTTGCTTCAAAGTGATGCTTTTATATAAAGGCAAAGTTTTCTTTTTCTTTCTCTATTATCACATCTACAGAAGAAATTATTAATTTGATATTTAGCTTACTAATTCATTTTTATATTTAATGACCAGATTAGTACATGCTACTTTATTTTTTAAAAATTCTATATAAATGACAGGTTGGGTCTTTTATGAGCCATTTTTGTTCCGTGTAATTTTTTTGGTTCATATTACATGTTTATGTGTTCACTCCCTAATATTAATATACAGTGTTAACAATTGAATATAACATTTCTATTAATAGGCGATTTTAAAATATTTTGGGTCTAGAATAGGAAGTATATTTCTCTTTAAAATTATAATAATGCAGTATCTCATACTTAAAAATTTTTAACTCATAATAGTTTGCTGATCTTGTAAGTCTTTAGTTTGGCTGTGCCTTCCAAGGCACTGTATAGCAGATGAGTCGCTGAGAGTGTGAAGTATAGGGCCCTTTTCTTCAACAACACTATTTTAGCAAGGAGGCAAATAAGACAGCCCAAACCAGTCATGCTTAAACTTCCTGCCTCTTTTGCCTCTACAGGAAAGAAGAAAGAACACAAGAAAGTGAAGTCCACTAGGGATTGTGTTCCTTTCTCTGAACTTGCATCTACTCCCTCTGGTGCATTTTTTCAGGGTATTTCTTTCCCTGAAATCTCCACCCGTCCTCCTTTGGGCAGGACTGAAGTGCAGGCAGCTAAGAAAGTACAAACTGCTAAGGGAGACCCACCTAGGGAGACTGGTACTCATACGGCCTTGCCCGGGAAGGGACAGACGCACACGTTAGCCTCTGGACGGAGTTTATTTATTCCTTCAGAATCTAGCTATGATAGATGTGTAGAGAAAAGTTCTTCACCATCTTCTCAGCGTGAATTTGCTGCCAGGCTGGTCTCTGCCGCAGCTTCTCCTTCACTGATAAGAGAAACCACTACTACTTACTGTAAGGACATAGAGGAAACTATTTGCCGTGGAGGGAAGAGTAGAGCTCAGCCATCTCGTGCTGAGGAGCCTGGCGTGTCAGATCAGTCAGTTTTCTCTAGTGAAAGAGAAGTACTGCAGGAGTCGGAGAGGTCGCAGGTCATTTCTCCACCACTTGCTCAGGCAATCCGAGATTATGTCAATTCTCTGTTAGTCCAGGGTGGGGTCGGCAGTTTGCCTGGGACTTCTGATTTTGTACCCACACTGGATGTAGAAAACATATGTAAGAGACTTAGCCAGTCCAGCTATCAAGAATCTGAACCCCTGTCCCCTCCCCGAAAAGTCCCAAGACTGAGTGAGAAGCCAGTAAGGGGAGACGACTCAGGCTCCTGTGTGGCATTTCAGAACACACCTGCATCTGAACATAGCTCTTCTTTTGCCAAAAGTGTTGTCTCTCATTCTCTGACTACTTTAGGAGTAGAAGTGTCTAAGCCACCACAGCATGATAAAATAGAAGCCTCAGAACCATCTTTTCCTCTCCATGAATCTATCTTAAAAGTGGTGGAAGAGGAGTGGCAGCAAATTGATAGGCAGCTGCCCTCATTGGCGAGCAGATATCCAGTTTCCTCCAGCGAGGCAGCACGGATATTATCAGTTCCAAAAGTCGATGATGAAATCCTGGGGTTTATTTCTGAAGCCACCCCACGAGCAGCCACTCAGGCGTCCTCCACTGAGTCTTGTGATAAACATTTGGACTTAGCTCTCTGTCGATCTTACGAAGCTGCGGCCTCAACATTGCAGATTGCAGCCCACACGGCCTTCGTAGCTAAGTCTCTGCAGGCTGATGTGAGTCGGGCTGCGCAGGTTATCAGTTCAGACCCTAGTGATGCACCGCAGGCACTCGGGATCCTGAACAGAGCCTATGATGCAGCTGCTTATCTCTGTGACGCTGCATTTGATGAAGTGAGGATGTCTGCCTGTGCCATGGGGTCTTCTACCATGGGTCGGCGTTATCTGTGGTTGAAGGATTGTAAGATCAGTCCAGCTTCTAAGAATAAATTGACTGTTGCCCCCTTTAAAGGTGGAACATTATTTGGAGGGGAAGTACACAAAGTTATTAAAAAGCGTGGAAATAAGCAGTAATAAGGTTAAGAACAAAGGCAGAAGCTTTGACTTGGAGAATTTGTGAACCTTTCTAAGAGTTTAAGTCTCCTAATAGAGCTAATTTCAAGGTGTTATACTACCACTCATCAAGTTACAGTATAATTGCATAGAGGCCTAGTACAGTTGAAGCTCTGTAGGTCACATCTGTCTTACATGAGCTTACAGCTTCCTGTTTCATTTAACATTTTAGATATACAAAGAATTCAGCAACTAGAATATCAGTGGAACTCTGACTTCCTTTAGTGTGCCATTCACATACTTCCTGATGCATAGGTCAGAGTTAAACATTGTTAGTCACTTGAAACACTGATTTTTTTTCCCCCCTGCTCAGAGGAGTTTAGCTTTGAGAAGTCTGCTCTGCTTTCTGCAGCTTGCTTTCATTACATAAATATTATTTTGCCATGAGTCCTTTTGTTGTCCACTTGTTACATTGCAGGACATCTCACAAGTGACCTTTGTACTGTAATTCTTAGCTAAGTATCTACACACTCTAACATCTGTCCACACTCTTGTTCATACTTAAGTCTGCAGCAAACTTCATAATAATGCTAGATCGGTGTAACTCTTAAGTGGCAGTACACAAACTTACTGCTTGATTCACAGACAAGTGTGTGCGTGTATTGAAGGGAAAGGTACTGCTTCTCTGTGGGAAGTTAGCATGCATATGACCGAGTTCCGTTCCAAGCCACTTAAGAAAGTTTAATGAGAATTTAAATCTAGAGATACTTTGTAAACAAATAAGAGGTAAATTGTATATCTGTATGTATGTATAAACAAATACATTTATGCACATTTATAATAATCGAATAGAAAAGGCAATGTACAGTTTTATGTCTGATAGAGGAGGTACCCAACAATGCCTAGTTATACAGTACATGGACCAATTGGAGGAACACAGCTAGGGATGATAAGTCAGTTCTGGTATACCTCATCTTCACTCAACATGACTATTTTATTAGATGAACAAGACACTACAAAGGTGGGGCTTTTTTCTACATGTATTTAAAGGTATTTTATATGTCTTACATAGTTAAATTTCAGATCTGGATGCTAAGACCAATGAGTTATTTTCTAAAAACCTTAAGAATTTTTACTATACCCCAATGTCTGTGTCTGTATGAAGCAATGTATTACCCTGTTTTCATTTGTATGGTTGTAAGGTAAGGAATCCTAGTTGTTGAGATGCTGTGGAAGATAGTCTCGAGCATAATCAAATACAGTCTTGGTGTACATGTCTACCACTACCATGTTCTTAGATTGCACATTCCATCGCTACAGCCCTGTTACTTGTCTTCTAAAATGTACATGTATACATGTACCTGTTAAGTGCTGTGTGATTTCTTTAAAGCAATGTATGCCTGTAGAATGCTTCTACAAATTCAATAAAGTTGTTAAATTTGAACAGTTTTGTGTGGTCTCCAGAAACATGTCTTATGTGTGCTTTATTCTTGGAGTTTGAACAAGCTGAATATATGTGCATGAACATGCCTTTTCCGTTTCATCATGGAAACATTCCAGTAGTGACTGAGAATATTCTACTTACCACATGTCCTTCACTATTTGGGGACTATGTATTTCATTGGCTGTAAAATCTAAATTTGAACAAGAACTTAATTTGTAGCCACATGGTTTGTCTAATCAATCAGTTTCTGCTTGCTAATAGGTATTTACTTATTTATTTTGTTCTGTGTTGTCTGAGGTTTCTTAGATTCATCTGAGTTAAGCAAGAACATAAAGAAGTTTTTATAATGCTGAGGAGTATACCAAATGCAGATGACATTCATAGATCTGGTGACAGTGTTGGGGATGGAGTTGGTTGCTTGGTCTTCATTGACCTGTTTGAACTATTTTAGTTAAAAATCACTATCCAGGGGGAGGGAGAATGGCAGGTATATGATCAACTAGGGTTAGACTGGAAGGCCAGGAAAGCCACAGAGTTATCTTGATCAGCTTGAAGCATGGCTTCATTAAGTTTGTATAAAATTAAGCCTAAGAATTGACTCTCTTGTTTCTTTGCTAAAAAAGCCACAAAAGTAGAAAACAGTTCCTGTTTTGTTGAGATAGTCCCACTGTGTAGCATGTGCTAGCCTTGGACTAGAGATCCTCCGGTGCCTGCAGCTCCAGGGGCTGGGGTTACAGATGTTCACGCCATGGCTGATGGGAAGTTCTACTTTTTAAAAAAAGTCTGTATAGGTGTTCGAATTACGGATTAAGCCAAGGTTAAAAAAAATGAGAATGCTCAGCCATTTTTATTTTTTAATGTATACACTATTGGGTTAATAACTATAAGAGACTTTATAATTTTGTTTATTATTTTGGTGCTAAGGATGGAGCCTACATATGGCCTACTACTGAGCTAGAGGCTGTAATTAAGGAGAGACCTCATTAACATGAAAGCTGTACAGTCACATTGGAAGTTACCATTAATTATTAAGTGATTGGTGTCACACAATCTTCACTTTTAAAATTCTCCCTCTTGTGATATTTTAATAGGTAACCTTTGTCATACAGCAGTAATGTATTAAAAGGACAGAACAGTAGTCATTTCCACATTTGCATAGGTTTTTAATGAAAATGCCTCCCCAGGGGCACCTTGAAAGCCCTTTGATCCCAGTGAAAATTCCAGTCTAGGGGTGGGGATAATGGAAAAGAGTAAGTAGGGAGAAGTAGCCAGATTAAACACTGGTACAGGATATTTTTTAAAAAAGAAAAAAAAGGGCCGCAAGATTAAGATTATAAGTGTATATTCAGGCTGTTAGGTTTTCTATGAAAGGGTTTAAGATAAATCTTACTAAACATTTTTTTCTCCGATGAGGTATTAAAATAAACATCATCACGTGTACTAATGTGCCTACAACCGGGTTTCAAAGTAATATTAGTAAAACGTAACTTCAGCGTTCTGGCGAATAATAATTTCTTCGATGTTATTTCCAGACTCTAAAATAGAGCTCAAGCTTGAGAAGAGAGAGCCGCTAAAGGGCAGAGCAAAGACGCCAGTCACACTCAAGCAGAGAAGGATTGAGCACAATCAGGTATTTGTAGTTTTATGATCCCCGTGTCCAGGTGTGTCATCTGACTAGTGTCATCCATCCCATGTGTTGACCTTTGGTGCACACACACCGTGCAGCCTGCTCACGCCGCGGACTGAGTTTCATGATTGAGTGGTGTGGGGCACATACTTTGTGAGATGTGTCATCAGCGTAGCCTCCGTGGTTTATTGTGCTTAGGCAGTCTAGCGTTAGTCATGCTGCCTGTTTCTGATTTGGGCGCAGCGGTTTTGAACCTGGTGTTTCCGGTATGCCAGGCCAGCATTCCACCCTCTTCTTCTGAGATGATTGCTTTAGAAGATAAAATGCACCTTTTTTGATGCAACTTTGAAAGCTCGGGAAAGTTTCAATTGTGTCTAGATTTCTCAATTGAATTTCCTTTATTTGTAGCTTCTTAACGCTCTGAAGCTAGTATGGTACATTATTTAAGATGATAATTTTCCTCTTGGGGGGATGGGACAGGAAGGGCAAGGTAGAGATTTCAAAAGAAAACTGGGGCGAGAATAAGCATATGGCATCAATCAATGCATCCTTTTACAGAGGGAAATGACTGGCTCTGACGTAGCCTCCGCACCCAGGCTGTCTTCCTCATCTTTACTCGTTAGCTTGAAAATGTGTTAGTTTGTTGTTCATCTATCCTTTCCATGTTCTGTCTGCCTCTGGTTTCTGTGGTGTTTTTGAAACAGTATTTCATAATGAAGCCCTGGCCTGCCTGACCAGGCTGGTCTCTAACTTGTAAAGCTTTCTGCTTCCTGAGAGATGGGATTACAGAGATGGGATCACAGGTGTGTACACTAACAGGTCCTGCTTCCTTCCTTCTGTGTGATCAGAGGGGAGAGGCAGGGTCCTGTACTCCTGACCCTTTACAGGACTACAGGAGTGTACCACCAATCCTGGCCAAAAAATGGTTTGCTGCATAATGAAGTTGAGTCTGAACAATACCTCTATACTAATTCCCACCATGGCTGTTTCTCCATCCTCCATTTGGCGACCATAGTTAACCATGTCGGTTTTTCCTACTTGCTGGAGGTGGCAGGTGGTTTTCAAGGGTTTTATTTGTTTCTTGATATCCTGTGTAATCTAGCATACTGGGGACTAGACCTGCATGTGGCAGTGCAGAGACTTGGTTTTTTTTTTTTTTTTTTTTTGTAGTCACAATAAAAATGTTTGTCAGTTCTGGAGTAGCCTTTTTTTTTTTTTAACTGTTATAGTTGGACTATGGACTCCTATCTACTTAAATAGAACTATGTAGCTGGTGACTACTATATTGTACAGCATAGCCCTAAAGGGTTGGTCTGGGTTTGGATTCAGTTTCTTTGAAAAGAATACTTCATAAATGATGTTGTAGCCTTCCTACTGATCATTTCAGGAAACATGAATTTTCCTTCAAAAATATTAGAATTAATTAATAATACTTCAGATGTTGATCTTTTCAGTTAAAGATTTTAATAGCTGTGGAGAATATTGCCTAAATCCGTGATTTTATTAAAGTTACAAAATGATGACTTTTCTCAGTCGTGTTATTTGATATCTATAACTGATTATGAGAAACTTTCCTTGATAAGATCCTTAGTTGCCTTAAACTTAAGTTCATATAAAACAACTAGGGAAAAAAATACCCTTGGGGGGCCGGATTTGAGATACGGATTTCTCTGTGTAACCTTGGCTGGTCTGAAAACTTGCTTTGTAGACCAGGCTGGCCTCAAACTCACTGATCCAAATTCTGGGATTAAAGGTGTATACAACCACACTGGATAACAATTTTTTTTAACAATTTATTTTTTTTTAAAGATTTATTCATTTATTATATATAAGTACACTGTAGCTGTCCTCAGACACTCCAGAAGAGGGCGTCAGTTCTTGTTACAGATGGTTATGAGCCACCATGTGGTTGCTGGGACTTGAATTCAGGACGTTAGGAAGAACAGTCAGTGCTCTGAACCGCTGAGCCAGCTCTCTAGCCCCAATAAAATTTTTTATGCTGTGTTTTTGTTTTGTTGTGTTTTTGAGACAGGATTTTTCTATATAGTCTTGGCTGTCCTGAACTTTACTCTGTAGAACCCCGGCTAGCCTTGAATTTACAGTGATCCACCTGCCTTTGCCTCTTATCTCCTGAGCCCTGGGATTAAAGGCGTGTACCACCACTGCCTATGATTTTTATATTCCTGATCATTGAATACAGTCATTACCCCCACCATACCCAAGCCTGCTGCAGGCTGTACAGTTGCATTACTACTGGGCTCCATTCACAGCCAGATAGGTGGGGTCTAGAGTCTGCTTCCTTTGTGTCCCTTCTTTCCTCTGTCCCTAAGGAGGAGAATTTGTGAGCATGTGATAACATCTCAAGCTTACAAATACAGGTTGTAAACGCGTGTCTCATGATGAGCGTCTTAGTCCTTCTAATTGTAGTTTTCTTGCATTTTACGTGTTTCAAAATAACACTAAGGCTGCTAAATGGAATCCGGTGTATGTATGTATGTATGTATGTATTTATTTATTTATATTACTAGGATATAAAGTAAAATACTGTGCCTAAAATATGTTTTTAGGCAATAGTTTAATGCACTGCTGGAGTTTTATGTGACATAGGAAATAAATAGGCTATCGGTTGTTTATATTTGCTCCTTTGCATCAAACATTCCTTCCTTTCATCTGTCTTAGCATTCATTCCCGAATCAAAATACTATTCTTTGTCCCCATTCCGAGGATAGCTGCAGCCTGTGTATTGAGATTTTTTGGTTTCACTATGGGCTCTTTAAGCCAAGACAAGCAGCCTTCTTTCTGCAGGTAGCATTTTGTCTCTGTTGATGTATGAGTGTAAGTGCTTTCTAGTTTTTTCAGTGCCTTACCAAATGTCTTTACATCACAGAACTCTACTGGAATATTCAAGTGTGGGTAGTGAACGCTTCAGAGTAACTCATCTCTTCCTTTTTTTTTAAGGATTTATTTATTTATTTATTATATGTAAGTACACTGTAGCTGTTTTCAGATACCCCAGAAGAGGGCATTCGATCTCATTACAGATGGTTGTAAGCCACCGTGTGGTTGCTGGGGTTTGAACTCAGGACCTTCAGAAGAGCAGTCTGTGCTCTTAACCGCTGAGCCATCTATCCAGCCCGTAACTCATCTCTTTATCTTTACTCTCACTCCACATTTACATGTTCTCTCGCCCCTCCCTCTGTCCTGTGAGTCAAATCCAGCAACTCTTACATGCTGTGTACCTACTTTGAGACAGAGTCTCACTATGCAGCCCAGGCTAGCCTCGGGCTCCTCAGCCTAGTGGCTCAGCATCCTCTGGTTTATAAGTGTGCAGCACCATGCAAGACGTGTTTATATCTTACTGTAAGGTGGTGCAGTGTGGGGTTTTTGTTCATTCAGATTTAAGAGCCCACCTCCTGCACCCTCCCATGCCTCAGCTCTTTAATGACTTCTGACTTATTCCTCACTTAGTGGCTTCACAGAATTCAGGGAGAAAAGATTTGTGGTGTCAGTCTCATCAGGACTTCATGAACATTAAATACAGTTTTCTTTCTTTTTTTTGTTTTTTTTTGTTTTTGTTTTTCGAGACAGGGTTTCTCTGTATAGCCTTGGCTGTCCTGGAACTCACTCTGTAGACCAGGCTGGCCTCAAACTCAGAAATCCGCCTGCCTCTGCCTCCCAAATGCTGGGATTAAAGGCGTGCAGTACCACGCCCGGCTAAAAGATTTGTTTCCTCTACTTTTCCCCAAGATAAATCAGGACTTTTCTAGGGAACAGCTTGCTGATGATAGGTGGAACTATGAATCTTACTTGGCCTCAAAGCATAGAATACTCACATTATATAGATGCTAGTGAGATAGTCCTCTGTGTGATTGGTGCATCTTTCCAAATTCTGCTATTGGATGATAAGTTCATTAATTTTTATTTACATTCTCAAAGTCAGTTGCTACGAGTGGCAGTGTGTACTTATAGCTGCAGCACTGCTGGGCAGGCACAGGTGGATTAGGAGCTGGAGGCCAGGGCAAGAGGGACTAATGCTGTGTCTGACTTGGACATTTGACTGTTGATAAGAATTTATTTTGTGCCGGGTGTGGTGGCGCATGCCTTTAATCCCAGCACTTGGGAGGCGGAGGCAGGTGAATTTATGAGTTTGAGGCCAGCCTGGTCTACAGAGTTCCAGGACAGCCAGGGCTATACAGAGAAACTCTGTCGAACAACCAAAAAATATATATATATGTATATTATATTTTATATATATATATAGTTACCATGCTAAGTGTTTGATTTACGTAATGTGTCTTTGACATTAATTTTACACTCAGCAGAGATTCCCTAACTAATAGCAGGATAAGAGCCCTGAGATTGAGATTGGTGCTGGAAAAACAGCCTAATGCTTAGTGTTCTTGCAGCGACCTGCGTCAGATTCTCAAACCCACATCATGGCTCACAGCTGCTTGTATCTCCTGCCACAGGGGATCATCTAAATGGCCTCTGATGTGTATGTGTACAGACATACACATACAATTAAAATACATTTCTTTAAAAAATAAGCTCTTGCTGGGCAGTGGTAGCACCTGCCTTTAATCCTAGCACTCAGGAGACAGGCAGGCCAATTTCTGAGTTCAGGGCCAGCCTGGTCTACAGAGTGAGTTCCAGGACAGCCAGGGCTGCACAGAGAAACACTATCTCTAAAAGAAATAAAAACAAACAAAAACCCACCACAAAACAAAAACTCTTATAGCGTCAATCCAAATAAACATGAGATTGACTTTGGAGCTGTTGTAGTTGGAATGGTGATCGCGCTAGCAAATCAGCATGCTTCCTTAAAAGGGGATCAGAGTGAGAAGTAGCTTAGTAAGTCCTGACACACACATGTAAGGCTGATGCTGATGTTCGTGCACTGTTAGCTGAAAATCGTTGCACACACCAGATTGGCTGAGTGGAGGTGAGCTAGTGTGAAAGGCCTTAGTTTTTTTGTGGTGGTGGTAGGGGTTTTTTGGCTTTGGGTTTTTTTGGTATGATGTTAGTAGTCAAACATGGTATTGCTTGCATATGTGATGCAAGCCATGTCCCCATCCCCAAGGTACTTTTTAATTTTTTTTTTCCCTTGTTCCGGTCAACCCCGCTCGCTCTGCTCGACCCCGCTCGCTCCGGCCAGCCCCACTTGCTCCCGGCCGCCCCCATACGGTACGGCCCCCGATTGTTCCAGCCAGCCCCGCTCGCTCCGATCGGCTCCGCTTGCTCCGGTTTGGCCCCGCTCCCCGTTCGGCCCCACTCGCTCCGGCCCTGCTAGCTCTGGCATCCCCGCTTGCTCCGGCCGTCCCCGTTCGGCTCCGCTCGCTCCGGACAGCCTGTAATTTTTTTTTAAGTCAGTCTCAATATGTACCCTAGGCTGTGCTAGAACTTGTGGCATTTCTCTTGTTTCTGCTTCTCTGAAGCCAAGATGACATGTGTGTAGCCACTAAAGTGCTGTTTAAATGAGGGGGAAGTTAGTTCGCTTTCCTCCCAGAGAAAAATGAATCTGGGACTGGAAGGCAACCGCTGTCTGCTTTCTGTAGGGAGGGGAGAGTACAATTATAGCTTGACAGATTCTACTAAAATAGTTAAATCACATGGAAAGACTGTGATTTATGAACAGCCATACAACTTTGTCTTCTTTTTCTTTTTTCTTTTTTTCCTTGCTGGAAATAGAACCCAGGACTCACACATGATAAAAAGGGGCTCTAACACTAAGCTCCTGCCATCAAAAGTGGTTTGTTTTTTTGTTTGTTTGTTTGTTTGTTTGTTTTCAAATTCCCTTCCTCCCTTCCTCCCTTCCTCCCTTCCTTCCTTCCTTCCTTCCTTCCTTCCTTCCTTGAAACGAAGCATAACAAATGACATGTTTTTATTTAAAGACAGATACAAGTCCAGTGCTAGGTCAGTTACCAAGCAGCACTTCCCAGGAGAAGCCAGTATGAGCTATTAGTACTCTCAGCAGATTCTGGGGTATTTTATTGCCCTTTACTTTCTGGTGATTACAAAGCAGCAAACTTAGTGCCTTTAGAAATATTTTGAGGGCGTGGCGTTGCTTGTAATTGCTGACGTCTAGAGAGTTCTTGGTTTCTCCCTGTGCTAAAATGGCCATCGTTCAGGGTTTGTGTTAGGATATGACTTTTTAATGTGTTGATGCTTGACTAGAGCTATTCTCAAGCTGGAGTAACTGAGACTGAATGGACGAGTGGATCTTCAAAAGGCGGACCTCTGCAGGCATTAACTAGGGAGCCCACGAGAGGGTCGAGAAGAACTCCAAGGAAAAGGGTGACTGACGCAGGGCTTGCCGCTGAGTCGGGTTTGCAGAGCGGTAGGGCCTTAGTGATTGCTTCACACTGACTGTTTTTGTTCTGTTTTCAAACTAACAGGTGGAAACGTCACAGCATTTTCGTGTAGATGGTGCAGTAATTTCAGACAGTACTCCCATAGCTGAAACTATAAAGGCCTCAAGCAACGAATCCTTAGTAAATATGTTTCATAAACTATCTAAGTGCTGTTCTTTGTAATTACCCCTTAGTTGGAATTTGGGAGGTGGTGAATTTTGGCAAATGGAAATAAATCTAATTAATTACAGAAGAATCCTAAATAACATGAGGATAATTTTTTTACTAAATATTTGAAGAGTTATAAGGTTTCACATGTGAAGCACTGAATGTGTTTCTAGATCCCACTCCCTAAATTTTTATTAGGGGAAAATCAAATATTACAGAAGTGAATTATCTTTTTTAGTATTTTGTTTTGTTTTCATTTTAAGTGTGTTTGCTATATTTGGATAATTCTGAGTCTGAATAATTTGAATCTTGGCAGGTGGCCAATAGGTTGACTGGAAATTTCAAGCATGCATCTTCTATTCTGCCAATCACTGAATTCTCAGACATAACCAGAAGAACACCAAAGAAACCATTGACAAGAGCTGAAGTAAATGGATACAATTTAGCCCAATGCTATCTTTCAGAGTTTTGTTGTGTTTTGTTTTGTTTTGTTTGTTTTTAAGTGGGAGGAGGCAGAATGTTACTGGGAGGTGTGTGTGTATATATATATATATATATATATATATGTACATATATGGTTTTTTAGTTTTGCATATATGATTTAAAGGCAAATTTAGTTGTGAAAAATAGAAATTAATACAGTATGGCATACTAATAATACTATGTTCCTGCTGCTGTGTGGCTCTTCAGTTCCTGGTGGCAGGGCAGTTGGTGTGCTGCTTAATAGGCTCTTTCTGTTGTGGATCCAAGTTCAAAGTGCTACTTGGGCTGTGAGGGAAGCTGCTGCCCTTTTCTTTTGTTGAAAAGACCTTCAAGTACCTTTGTGTAGTGGACTCCTGTATAACTGATCTTGAAAATGCTGGCTGCATGGCTTATTATAATTTTAATCTTAAGCAATGTTTTAAAAGCTGAAATGGTTTAATTGACTTTTAAAACAAGATAGAGGTCTATATTAATTAGGTATCTCCTGTATTTAATCCTTTACATATCACAGATTCCTAACTGGAAGAAATGGTGCGCTCTTAATGCTTTCTTAATGCGAAACAAGGAAATCCCTTGAGGGATTTTACAAGCCCTGTTGGGTTGCTGGGTGTTTCCCTCTAATGACCACACTAAGATACCCTCGCTGTGCTGAGCTGGGACTGAGCTGTGACGAGGCTGGGGGGCTTCTGAATACCTAGATGATAGAAACCTAGGCCAGAGGGTATTCCATTCCTCTAAAGATCTTTTAAGTATTTGAATTATTGCATATTTATACTACATGTTAACTTGTGCTTGTTTCTTTTTCCTCACTAGGTGGGAGAAAAAACAGAGGAAAGAAGAGTAGAAAGGGACATTCTTAAGGAAATGTTCCCCTATGAAGCCTCTACTCCAACAGGAATTAGGTACTTGGAAAGATAAAACTGAGTTTAAATACATTCTAGGGAACTCTTAGTTCTTTGTTTTGTTTTGTTTTGTTTTGTTTTGTTTTGTTTTTCCCCCCCCAGGCAGAGTTTCTCTGTATAGCCCTGGCTGTTCTGGAACTCACTTTGTAGACCAGGCTGGCCTCGAACTCAGAAATCCTCACCTGCCTCTGCCTACCTAGGAGTGCTGGGATTAAAAGTGTGCGCCACCACGCCGGTGTAGCTCTTAGTCCTGGATCACAACATTGTTGTAGCTTTGTTCTCAGAGTCAAGTGGGTCACATCTATGAAAATTGAATCATTCAAATTTTATTTTTATTACATGTAACTCTTTTGGGGACAAAGTGGGGACAGAATTTGGCAGTAGTTGGGGTCAAATCCAGGGCCCCATACATAGAACAAGCCCTCTACCATTGAGTGAGTTATGCGCGCGCACGCACGCACACACACACACACACACACACACACACAAGCTCCTTTGCTTATTTTTCACTTTTTGTGTTTCCTTGTGGAAAGCAGAGGCAGACATCGGATGTTGCCTGACTTCCTCCATTACTCCCCATTTTCTGTTTGGAGACAGCATCTCTCACTGACCATGGTGCTCTTTGATGTGCTCAGAAGAGCTCACTGAGTCATCACTGAGCCATCTCCAGGGCCCTTTCTTATATTTTGGGGCACAGTCACACACTAACCCTGAAGCATAACAGTTGAGCTAGATTGATGGGCCAACAAGCCCTCAGCCATCCTCATGTCTTCTGCCTGTCCAGAGAGGCTGCCTTGTCCAACTTGTTAGTGAGTGATGTGTGATTCGGAGGGCAGCTCTTGGGAGTTCACCCTGGGCTCTGAGGATTGAATTCAGGACATCAGACTTGGTAAGACAAAGCAGTGAGTGCTATCTCGCTGGCTGAGCCAAGAATGCGCACATGCTCATGTGTGTCTTCATGCTAAACAATAAGCGCTTTGTTGACCAAGCTGTTGTCCTAGTCCCGCCTGGTCTCGTGTAGTCCAGGTTATCCTTGAGCTCACTGTGTAGCTGAGGATAACCTTGAACCCCAATCCTCCTGCTTTCACCTAAGTCCTGAGATTACAGGTATGCTGAAAGCCAGGTTTTGTCTTTGCACACGCAAACACCCACTTTAAATCTAGATAGATCTTTTTTGTGTTTTTGTGTGGGCAGGTACAAGCTCCACCACCTGAAGGTTATGGCTGGTTTTCTCAGTTCATTAGGCTTCATGGCAAGTGCCTCCACCCACTGAGCCATCCCATCGCCACTGGTTCTGGCTTCTGTTTTGTATTGGTTTTTGTTAAGTTTTATTTTCTTTTTTGAGACAAGTTCTCAATTCACCAGACTGATCTTGGATTTATCATGTATTTGAGGCAGATCTTAGACTCATGACACATTTCCAAGTGCTGCGATCATAGGCACACACTACACTACTCAGCCTCTAAGACAGGCTTAGAAAGTATTTATCCTAAATACTATTTTATAATAACTGATACAGCTAGCTTTTTTTGGAGTGTTCGAAAAATGGTTGCTTTATAACAGCTCTGGCTGTTCTATAATTTGCTCTATAGACCAGGCTAGCCTCAGACTGAGATCTGCTCACCTGTTTCCCAAGTGCTAGAGTGGAAGGTGGGTATCACCATACCTGGTGGTTAACAATAGATAGAGAGACAGCTGTGGGTGCTCACCTTCAAACAGCTGGGCCTGGAGCTCTGTGATAAGAATGCCTATAGAAAGATTCAAGGCCCTGGCTTACCTCCCAGCTCCACCATAAAACGAAAGAAAATACTAAAAAGCATGTAATAGCTGGGCGTTAAAGTACTGGTGGCTCATACTTTAAACCCAGCACTCTGGAGGCAGAGGCGGGGGTGGGGGTGGGGTCTCTGAGTTTGAAGCCAGCCTGGTCTACAGAGTGAGTTCTAGGACAGCCAGAGGTACACAGAGAAACCCTGTCTCGAAAAAAAAGAAAGAAAGAAGCAAAGCATGTGATAAGTAGCCCCCTGCTTTTATCCGATGATTTTCTGCAGCTGCTTTCTGCAGTGTGCTTAGAAATCACACTGAGGTTCTGTTGTAGCCTTGAGTCACCTGGAATTCTGTCTCACTTTGAACAGTGCTAGCTGCCGCAGACCAATCAAAGGCGCTGCCGGCCGGCCACTCGAGCTCAGTGACTTCAGGATGGAAGAGTCGCTCTCATCTAAGTACGTCCCGAAGTACGCTCCCTTGGCAGATCTCAAGTCAGAAAAGACAAAGAAGAGACGCTCCGTTCCCATGTGGATAAAAATGTTGCTGTTTGCCCTAGTGGCCGTGTTTTTGTTTTTGGTCTATCAAGCTATGGAAACCAACCAAGGAAATCCCTTCAGTAATTTTCTTCCAGATACTAAAATATCCGACTGAAGAAATCATTTCGGCACATTCAACTCGATCTCCTGTTTTTAATAACTGTAGAAAAACATTTGTGTCCACTTGTTGACTGAAGAACTAAATTGTGATTTCACCTCAGTAAAGTTAGTGCTGCATTGAAAAGCAGACAGGATGCTTACACAGATCTCATTTCAATATTTTGGACCTTGGAGATCACATTGTGCCATATGAATAATTTTTTTAGCTCCAAAACTTTTTTGTAGGCTTTATTTTTTTAATGTGGACATCTTATTTCACTTTTGGGGAAAATGCATTGTTTTGTGTATTTGAAAAATAAGGCAAAACCTGGTGATGTAATGTGAAGCTACACATTAAATACTTGGAATTCTTACAGAAAAGATTTATGACTTATTCTCTGCTGATGAAAATGTTACAAATGTGAATCAAGTTCAGTATGAGAAATGGTCATACAGTTGTGCTTCCTGTACGCGGCGGTTTGTCCACGGAGGGTACAGCAATAAGCTCTTGTGTGACTCCTGTCATGTGGTAGTGCTGGGGCGGCCTTACCACATCACTCGCTAGAGTATCTGTCTTATCATGGAAGTCCTACTTCATTAAAACCATTGAGTTCGCTTGGCTTTCCCCAGGGACCTTGTAGAGCAGCAGATACCTGCGTTAGCTGGCTGTACGATTGAGGGAGCTGTTAGCTACCTCTAAGGCTCCCGTTGGGATCCTGTGCTTTTTATTTACAGTAAAGCATTTGTCCCATCCAGCTTATTAGCAAAATATTCTTTAGGTAAATACGTGTGAGGGTGTTTGTTTAGAAGTTAGAAACTAAACACTGGTCCCCTCTGTTTCAGTTCGATTTCATTGTCTTCTTTTAACCAAAAAATGTTTTTCAGCCAGGGATTTTTGGTTTGGTTTGGTTTGGTTTGATTTAGGGTGTTGAGTTTTTTGTTTATTTTAGGCATATAATTCCCGATGTAATTTGATTTAAAAGTATAACCAACTTGCTTTTAAATCATATATGTAGTAGCTAATGCTTAATTTGTAATTTCAAATAAGGTGGGCATTATGGTTTTGTATACTCCTGAAATGATTAATATCTTTATGGTTGTCTTTTTTTTTAGCTGAAATTTACCTCATGTATGGCTTAGATGAAGTTGCCGTCAATTTAAATTTTAGTGAAAATCAAGTAAAGCTAAACATTTTTAACTAAATCATTTAAGTTGCAATTTTACAGTTATTGACCGTAAAGCACACTAAAAATGTAAATTATTTTTAATAAAATCCAAAATGTAAAGACAATTTTAATTTTTACAAAGGAGGAAGCCGAATATGAATATTTAGACCAGCACACAGTTTTGACTTAACATTTACTGTATTTAGCTTTTAGATATTTCGTACACATTTTAAGTACACTTTTGCCATTGAGACCAGAACATGTAGGTCTGGTCTTCCAGGGCATGTGGGGAGCTGACTTAGATCTCAAGTGCTTGCCTCTCAGAGTCAAAGTGTCTCTTTTGAGATGAGCCACAGGGGCATGTTTTACCCAACTTTCCCACCCTCCAGTGACAGCCATCTTTCTTCCTTTGTTTCCAGACATAGCTTCTCATACTACTTTCAATCTGTTGTTTATAATTTAAAATTGTGAGAAGCCCCACTTGATGTTTAAAAGTGTGGGGTATAAATCAGACTTCACATATATGTAAGGTCAGTCTGGGATCGGAAAGTATGGTCCAGTATAGCAAAAGGTAGGACCAGGTAAAACATGCCTTTTTTTTTTTTTTTTTAAATGTGTACTTGGTCTTTTGTCTGTGTCTGTTTTATTCCACTAGAGTAAATGTGTCCTTGATGTAAATGCAAAGCATTTATTAATTCGTAGATGTAGACTTTACAATATAATTCAATAATAAAGTAATTAACCTCTAGTTTTGTTGTTGAATACATGATTTTCAGATAATGTGAAATTTTAAGATTTCTATATAGCATTTATCATGTAGTATTTATTTATAGACTAAGCTTTAGTTCTCATTTAACCTGTTCTGCTTTCTAATTATTGTAGTAGTTGGGGCCTGTTAGAGAATAGCACCCAGAACCCCCCAAAGTTCCTCTTCTTTCCTGTAATAGTGTGATTTTTCCAACCATACCTCTTTGTTTATGTTTGACCCCCACCCCACCCCTCTTTTTTTGAGCAGGAACTTATGTAAGTACTGGCTAGCTTCAAACTCATAGAGACCTGCCTCCTCAGTGCCTGTCACCCCGCTCCTGCTTACCGTCTTAAGTATATGTAACTCTATCTATCGGTTGTTGGTCTTCAGTGTGACTGCCTTTGTGAGATGAGGGTGCTATTTGCGTCTTTGTCATTCATGTGTCTCTCTGTGGTGACTTCATTTAAATTTGTGAATCTCAATGTATTCTTTGTATTCTTTTTTTTTTAAGATTTATTTATTTGTTTATTTATTTATTTATTATATGTAAGTACACTGTAACTGTCTTCAGACATTCCAGAAGAGGGCGTCAGATCTCATTACAGATGGTTGTGAGCCATCATGTGGTTGCTGGGATTTGAACTCGGGACCTTTGGAAGAACAGTCAGTGCTCTTAACCACTGAGCCATCTCACCAGCCCGTATTCTTTGTATTCTTAACTGTGTGTGAATACACATGGAACACATGGACTTTTGACTCCATGACAATTCAGTGGGGTAGATATTTTTTTTGTTGTTCAAATGAAAATGGGCATCCAGGCAGTGGTGGCGCACGCCTTTAATCCCAGCACTTGGGAGGCAGAGGCAGGCGGATTTCTGAGTTAGAGGCCAGCCAGGGCTATACAGAGAAACCCTGTCTCGAAAAACAAAACAAACAAAAAGGAAAAAAGAAAGAAAAGAAAATGGACAACTAGAGGAGCTTAGGAAGTTGGTGGGGTTTCTGCACAGCTATAGCTCTCCTTATTCTGTTGTGCTCCTTCTTTAGCTTGGATAGTTCTTGGATAGTTATGTTCCTTTCAGGGTTAAGTAGCTCACTTCTGTTCTTGAGTAATCACATTTGGTTTTATTTCTGTGAACATTTAAGTCTTACTTAATTTTGCTAATTTATTTTCTGTTCATGTTTTGTGTCTTCAAAACTTTTTTTTTTTTAATTTTCTTGCTATCACATTCTTCCTCATTTTTTTACACACACTTTCTTCCTTTATTAGTAATAGATTCTCGGCAGGAAAAGACTGTTAACATGTGTATGTCATCAGTCTGAAATCTTGACTTGCTCTCATTGAGTTTTCATGGCCTCAGGGAGTGGGATCCTCCGTGCTTGTATAAATTGACTGCCTCAGCTTTTTAGATGTTAAATGGTAGTAAAAAACCATGTTAGTGACTACTTTGTTGAATAGACTTGTGAAACAAGCATATTGGCACATGCCTGAACTCCTAATACACAGGAGGATCATGGTAAGTTCACAACCAGCTAGAGCTGCACAGTGAGACTACCTTAAATATCTTTTTCATGTGGACAGGCCAGGTATAGGTTGTTTCAATGGTTTTATTGTGTGCTTAATATGTAATAAGACCCTGGGTTCCAGAACTTTTTTGTCAACTAGCTGCATTGGGTTCCTGAATGTTGGAATTACAAGCATGTACCACCACTCCTGTCCTAGAACAAAGTTTTGTGAGGTGGCCTCAAACTTAGGATCCTCCTGCCTCGACCTCCCACATGCTTGGAGTATTGGTGGAGCACCAACACTACTGTAGCTGGGTGTCTGCAATATTTGCTTTGATCAGAGGCATTTGAGTCAGTTGATAGATAGTATGTACACTCAATCTTTCAGTAGTTGGTAGATGTGGTTAGATCTGGACCTAGAGGTTATATGGTTATTTTAATTACTTGTCCTGCTGGAAGGTGGGCTGGTCATGGCAGGAATTCTACAGGAAGACCAAATTTGGAGGAAAAGTGGACCTTGGTTTTGAAAAGCTTTCAAACTATTGTGATGTGCTTGGTACCCGCCAGGACATCCAGCTGTTGATTGACCACCTCAGGCAGGTTGCTGAGGCTAGTGGCATACTTGCAGCCCAGGCAGCTATGACCCAAGAGACTCTGAACTAATCCCAGCTTTTAAGTGCCTGTGCCTGCCTATCTCACAACTGCATTGGACCCTAGGGCCCCAAGCATGCAGAAGCCTCATGGTGCTGACGTGGACCACATTGCCTGTGTTTGAAAGCTTTGCATGTGATAGTGCAGCGAGTTCCAGAACCCAGTCCAGTGTTATGCAGTAAGCTTCGAGTACTCGATGACAGTCTGGCCATGAGGATGCTGAAGCTTGAGAAACTTAACCCAGAGCATCTTTAAATACGTTCAAAATGCTAGAATAAAAAGAACCCACAGGGTCTGAGGAGGTACTCTAGCGGTTAAGAGACTTACTGCTTTTGAAGTGGACTTGGTTTTTTTTTTTTATGGGTGCTTTGTCTTCAGACCCCATTACAGATGGTAGTGTGGTTGCTGTAATTGAACTCAGTGCACCTAACCACTGAGCTATCTCTCCAGCCCATGGACTTGGGTTTTTAAAAAGACTCAGAGTTCAGTGGTTGGGATGTAGAAGACTAGAGCATAGTCAAGAGTGGTTTTTTTTTTTCGAGACAGGGTTTCTCTGTGTAGCCCTGGCTGTCCTGAAACTCACTTTGTAAACCAGGCTGGCTTTGAACTCAGAAATCCGCCTGCCTCTGCCTCCCAAGTGCTGGGATTAAAAGCATGCGCCACCACACCCAGCAAAATTCCACATTCTTAAAGCCAAAGTAGAAGGTCATAGGCTGCAGCAAGAAACTGTCTCTAGGGGCTGGTGAGATGGCTCAGCTGGTAAGAGTACCCGACTGCTTCTTCCGAAGGTGATAAGTTCAAATCCCAGCAACCACATGGTGGCTCACAACCATCCTTAATGAGATCTGGCGCCCTCTTCTGGAATGCCTGAAGACAGCTACAGTGTACTTACATATAATAAATAAAATAAGTCTTTAAAAAAAAAAAAAAAAAAAAAAGAAACTGTCTCTAATTCAGTTTCAGGGGACCTGACACCCTCACACAAGCAAGGTGTGCAAGGCAAAACATGCAGGCAAAACATCCATGCACATCATACCCTCACACAAGCAAGGTGTGCAAGGCAAAACATGCTGGCAAAACATCCATGCACATCATTTAAAATGTTTTTTAAAAAACTAAACCAAGCCGGGCGTGGTGGCGCACGCCTTTAATCCCAGCACTCGGGAGGCAGAGGCAGGTGGATTTCTGAGTTCGAGGCCAGCCTGGTCTACAAAGTGAGTTCCAGGACAGCCAGGACTAGACAGAGAAACCCTGTCTCGAAAAAACAAAAAAACAAAAAAAAAACTAAACCAAGAGCTGGGCACCAGGGGCAAGTTTCAGTAGTCTCACCTGTTCTTTGAACCCAGAATTCAAGGTCACTCTGGGTAACAAAGTTTTGCAGAATGTGACCTGAGATCTTCCCAAAGAAAGTACACAAATATCCCTGGAGCATATGGGAAGATTCTCAACATCATTATTCATCAGTGGAAAAAGTGCATCATAATCGTAAAAAAATCAGAATTCATAAGTACTGATTGATTAGAGTGTTTACATCAGAACTTCAAAGTATAGCTGGTGCCAGTTGTGGTGGTACGTGCTTCTAATCCCAGCACTTGCTCGGGGAGGCAGAGGCAAGGGGATTTCCTGTGAGTTCATGGCCGGCCTGATCTACATAAGTAAGTTCCAAGACAACCAGATTGTTATCCTGTCTCAAAATAAAATATAGAGCTAAGTGGCAGACACTTGTAATTCTAGCACTTGGGAGGCTCAGGCTAGAGGTTTGTGAGTTGGGGCAACCTTAAGCTACAGTAGCAAAGACACCATCTCAAACAAATAACACTGATCAATCAAATCAGGAAAATAGTGCCTTATCATCCAAAAATGTAGTCTGAAGGGTTTTACCAAAAGGGTACACTAGGTATCGCTGTATTAACTCTGCGTGGTAGGCAATCGTCTGGTTACTGTAGGGGAAGCCTTGCTAAATATGGCCTATCAGTTGTAAGGAAGAATTGAGTTCCTGTTAATTTTGTTTTTATTAAGTGCTAGGTCAAAAATACTATTTTTTTTTAAGATTTATTTGTTTATTATATGTAAGTACACTGTAGCTGTCTTCAGACACTCCATAAGAGGGCATCAGATTTCATTACGGATGGTTGTAAACCACCATGTGGTTGCTGGGATTTGAACTTGGGACCTTTGGAAGAGCAGTCGGCGCTCTTAACCACTGAGCCATCTCACCAGCCCTCAAAAATACTATTAAGAATCAGGCCTGCAGCCGGGCGTGGTGGCACACGCCTTTAATCCCAGCACTTTGGAGGCGGAGGCAGGTGGATTTCTGAGTTCGAGGCCAGCCTGGTCTACAAAGTGAGTTCCAGGACAGCCAGGGCTATACAGTAAAACCCTGTCTCAAAAACAAAAAACAAGAGCCGGGCGTGGTGGCACACGCCTTTAATCCCAGCACTTGGGAGGCAGAGGCAGGTGGATTTCTGAGTTCGAGGCCAGCCTGGTCTACAGAGTGAGTTTCAGGATAGCCAGGGCTACACAGAGAAACCCTGTCTCGAAAAACCAAAAAAAAAAAAAAAAAAAAAAGAATTAGGCCTGTAGTCTCAGCTCTTGGGAGGCTGAGGCAAACAGATCCTCAGTCTGGGCTCCATAGCAAGCTCTCAGCCATGCTGGGCTGCATAGCTGGCTTCTATGTCAGAACCAGAACCGAACAACAACAAAGCCAAAATGATTAGGCTTTATTATGTTTATGTCATCTCAGTAAAGTTGGTGCACAGGTAGATTAGTATAAAAGCTAGTTGAGTCAGACAGTGATCTTGGGAACACTTAGGGAGCAGAGGCAGATGGATCTCTTGAGTTCAAGGCCAGCCTGGCCTAGAGAGCTAGATTGGAGACAGCCAGGAAGGTCAGTTGATATTAAGTAAG
The DNA here is from genome assembly GCA_902729485.2 of Mus minutoides. Taxonomy (NCBI): domain Eukaryota; kingdom Metazoa; phylum Chordata; class Mammalia; order Rodentia; family Muridae; genus Mus; species Mus minutoides. The sequence continues at coordinate 86,025 of LR751012.1, forward strand.
CAACCTTTTATTACATCATTTCTATTCGTAATAATAAAAACTCTACAATACAGCTAGCCTTGGAGAGAAGAAAGGAAGGATGGAACCAAAAGAAAAGATACTGGGAAGAGAAGGGGTGCAGCCTTGATCTGCAGAGGAGTGGTCTGCTTAGGATAAACATAGACACCATTAGGGGACCCAGATGCCTGTGGCTTCCCTAGTGTTCCTGTGACAGTGCACATGAAAACCTGGGAAACTTTGCAATAGACAAGATATCATCAAATTTACTCAGAGAGATGGCCAGCCCACCTGGTGCCATGTGAGTGTGTGTGACACACACACACACGCTTTGTATAGTCTCAAATTTTAAATCTAAAAAGGGATACTAACAAATCTTTTTAGCCTGGTTCTAATACCATATCAGTAAACTGCAGAGCAAAGAAATCTATTTTAAGCTGAGTCAGTAATGTGTTAAGTGGCTCCGACAGAAGAACGTGGAGACTGAAACTGCTTTGTGGTGATCCTTGAACTTGGAATTACAGTGATATCTCCACTATCTTGAGGTGTGCTTGTTAATCATTCAGATGGTATTTATGGAACATTTTCTATACGTGTGCTGAGAATCCTCTGATGAGCAAAAGCAACCCCTGTAGGATATGTGAGCTTTTTTTATTTTTTAAGACTGTGTATGTGTTTCTGTGTGTAGATTTGTAGACAGTACAGGTGCCACAGAGACCAGAAGAGAACATCAGAGTCCCTGGAGCTGGAGTTAAAGCCTTTGTAGAGAGAATATCTTAAGTGTTGTATTGAGATGTATTACCTGTCAATTTTAAAAAACCTATGGCCTATAGGAAAGGGTTGAATAGAAGGTGGGACATCTGGTAGGCAGAGAGAATTCTGGGAGAGTTCCAGGCACTGGAAGAATCACCAGGGAAGATGTGCGGAGAGATGTATGGTAAGCTGAGAGCCTGTGACTTCGTGATGTGCCAAAAAATAAGGAAGTGCTTCAGAAATAACAGGGACTTAGCAAAAGAACAAAGGGTCGGACTCGAAGGTCTACACTGGCCGAAGTTAGAGGCAATATGAATATGAAATGACAATTTATCAGCCAGCGTTGAGGTTTGAATAAAAATGACTCCACAGGCCCATAGGGAGTAGCACTGTTAGGGGGTGTGGTCTTGTTGAAGGAAGTGTGTCATTAGGGGCCAGCCTTTTGAGGTCCCAGAAGCTTAAGCCCAGGGTCAGTGACTCACAGTCACAGGAAGACCTACTTCCTGCCCATCCAGATGTAGAACTCTCCAGCATCATGTCTGTTTGTGGGCGACCCTGCTTCCCACCATGACAATAATGGACTAAACCTCTGAATCTGTAAGCCATTCCCAATATAACTCTTCAGAGTTACCATGGTCATGGTGTCTATTTGCAGCAATAGAAACCCTGTGATAGCCAGGATGTGATGGTGCATGCCTTTAATCCTAGCACTTGGGAGGCAGAGGCAGGCCTGGTCTACAAAGTGAGTTCCAGGACAGCCAGGGCTATACAGAACAACCCTGTCTCAAAAAACCAAAAAAAAAAAAAAAAAAAGAAAAGAAAAAAAGGCTTAAGGCTAAGTGGGCTTCCTTAGTAGCTTCTGGAAGAAAAAGCAACTTTCACTTCTGTTTTGTCTTTTTTTTTTTTTAAGTCCCAGCACTTGGAAGGCAAAGGAAAATGGATCTTTAAGTTCCAGGCCAGCCTGGTCTACAGAGCAAGTTCCAGGACAGCCAGAGCTACACAGAGAAACCCTGTTTCAAAACAAAAACAAACAACAATGCCAAGGTCTCAGATACCCCAGGCTAGCCTCCAGCTCTTGTTATGTAGCAGAGGATGACCTTGAACTTCTGAATCTGTCACGTTTACCACCTAAGTGCTGGGATTGCCAGTGTGAGCCACCACAGTGTGCTCAGGCCTTCATACATGCTGCACAGTCTACCAACTGAGCCACATCCCCAGCCAGCTTGCTCTTTTTGCTTATATGTTTGTTAATTTCTTTGAAACAAGGTCTCACTGTGGAGCCCTGGCTAATCTGGAACTGGCTCTGTAGACCAGGCTGGCCTGGAACTCAGAGATCTGTGGGCCTCTGCCGCCCAAGTGCTAGGATTCTGCCACCATGCCCAAGTCATATTCTTCTACATATGTAATTTTCCCTTCATTCACCTGGTTTACTTTTTCCCCTTCACAGTATTCCTTGAATGAGTAATAGGGCATTAAAAAAAAAGATATTTTTAGCAGCTGGGCATGGTGGCGCACGCCTTTAATCTCAGCACAGAGGCAGGCAGATTTCTGAGTTCGAGGCCAGCTTGGTCTACAGAGTGAGTTCCAGGACAGCCAGGGCTGTACAGAGAAACCCTGTCTCCAAAAAACAAAAAAACAAAAAAAAAAAGATATTTTTTAAATTATCTGGGGTGGTGGTGGTGGTGATGTACTCCTTTAATCCCAGCACTCAGGAGGCAGAGGCAGGTAGATTTCTTAGTTTGTGGCTAGCCTGGTCTAAACATGAGTTCCAGGACAATCAGGACAACACAAAGAAATCCTGTCTCACCAGGCAGTGGTGGCACATGCCTTTAATCCCAGCACTTGGGAGGCAAAGGCAGGTGGATTTCTGAGTTCGAGGACAGCCAGGTCTACACAGAGAAACCCTGTATTAAAATAAAAGAAAGAGAAACAGAGAGAGAGAGAGAGAGAGAGAGAGAGAGAGAGAGAGAGAAGGAAAAAGAGAAATCCTGTCTCATAAAACGAAAACAAACAAATTCTTTTTTTTATTTTATTTTTGTCTTATGGGTTTTGAGAACCTCACTATGTAACCTTGGTTAGCTTAGAACTCTGAATATAAATCAGACAGACTGACCTCCAACTTGCAGAGACCTACTTGTTTCTGCCTCTTGAGTCTGAGATTAAAGGCATGAGTCATCCCTCCTAGCATTATTAGATATTAAAAAATTAATTTTATGTGCATGAATGTTTTGCCTGTATGTACGGTTGGTAGCATGACTATGTGCTCACAGAGGCCAGAAGAGGGCATCAGATCCCCCTGGAACTTGAGTTACAGAAGATTATGAGCTGTCATGTGAGTGCTGGGACTCAAAGCAAGGTCCTCAGGAAATGTAGCTGCTAACCACTGAACCATCTCTCCAGCCCTGAAAAACTCTTCCCCCAACTCCAGAATAAAACCAGTTTCCTAGCCGGGCATGGTGGCACATGCCTTTAATCCCAGCACTTGGGAGGCAGAGGCAGGCAGATTTCTGAGTTCGAGGCCAGCCTGGTCTACAAAGTTAGTTCCAGGACAGTCAGGGCTATACAGAGAAACCCTGTCTCGAAAAAACAACAACAAAACAAAACAAAACAAAAACCAACAGTTTCCTGAAAACTCTTCCCCCCACTCCAGAATAAAACCGGCTTATTTTTTTATTAACTCACAAAACACAATACAGTTAGTTCAAAGAGGCCAAACACTTGCCCATTAACCACCCTATAAGCCTCAGTGAACATCTACAATTATAACTCTTGTTTTTTTGATTTCTTGTTTTGTTTTGTTTTTGTTTTGTTTTCGAGACAGGGTTTCTCTGTATAGCCCTGGCTGTCCTGGAACTCACTCAGTAGACCAGGCTGGCCTCGAACTCAGAAATCCGCCTGCCTCTACCTCCTGAGTGCTGGGAAATTTAAATATTTTTAAAATCTGAAATTCTTGAAATCAAAAGGATAAATACTGGAGGGGTTTCTCTTATAATGTTCCAGAGTGGCACAAATTACAGAAATGTTAAATTGCTAATGGCATATAGGATAATTGTAACTGTGCAACTGTCAGCAATATTCAATTTCTCTCAAAAGAATAAAGCCTGTTAGTCCATTCCAATAATGTTTGAAGCTGCTGTTTTCTAAAGAATATTTGAATTCTCTGAAGATGCTCCATTCCAATTGACTGCCTCCCAAGTCTAGAGATCCAAGAGCCAAGCGAATGGATTTCTCTTGAGGTTCTGTCCTATTGCAAATGTACAGCTGGCTGCCATGGCTGGCTGCATCTGTAGTGTGCCCATCTGTCGGCAGACCCTTTAGTATTTACAACAAAAAGGTACCTTAAGTGGTAAGGGGCTCAAATTATGACAAATGCATCATACATTTTATTTCCTAGTGGCCCAGATCATGAACAAATAGTAGGTCTGAACCCATGTGCCTGTAAGTGGACAGAACTATTTCTACTCCTTGGGATAACTTTAATGCCTTATTTTGTGTTCATTATTTAGCATTTTCTTTTTGCAAATAAAAAAAAAAATGTGCCGGGCGTGGTGGCACACGCCTTTAATCCAAGCACTTGGGAGGCAGAGGCAGGCAGATTTCTGAGTTCAAGTCCAGCCTGGTCTACAAAGTGAGTTCCAGGACAGCCAGGGCTATACAGAGAAACCCTGTCTCGAAAAAAGCAAAAAAAACAAAAACAAAAACAAAAAAAATTTTGATTGCTGCTAGAAATGCGTCTCTAAGATCAAGAACACTGACTGCTCTTCCAGAGGACCCACATTATGGCTCACATCTGTGTGTAATTCCAGTGCTGTGGGATCTCCACCTTCTTCCTCTTGTCTCAGGCACCAAGCATACATGTGGTACACAGGCATACATGCAGGCAAGGTGCACATATACAAATAAAAATATTTAAAGTAGTGTGTGTGTGTGTGTGTGTGTGTGTGTGTGTGTTTATGTGGTGTATGAGTGCAGGTGCCCACCAAGGCCAAGAGGGTCAGATCCTATGGAACTGGAGTTCTAGCAACTGTGAGCCATCCCACAAACTCCCATCCTGTGGAAGAAGAAAAGACTTCGTGGTAGGCTTTTTATTTCCCTCTGTGGTGCAGATATTGGCCATATTAGACCAGATTAAAAGTAGATAAAGGGCTGGTGAGATGGCTCAGCCGGTTAGAGCACCCGACTGCTCTTCTGAAGGTGATGAGTTCAAATCCCAGCAACCACATGGTGGCTTACAACCACCCGTAACAAGATCTGACACCCTCCTCTGGTGCGTCTGAAGTCAGCTACAGCATACTTATGAAGAATAATAAGAAATGAATCCTTGGACCGGAGAGACCAACCGGAGCAAGCCAGGCTGTCCGGAGCGAGCGGAGCCGAACGGGGACGGCCGGAGCAAGTGGGGATGGCCGGAGCTAGCGGGCCGGAGCGAGTGGGGCCGAACGGGAACGGCCGGAAGAAAAAAAAAAAGTAGATAAAGCCAGGTTTATTAGGAGGCAGTCCTTGGGTGGGTCCACCAATCTCACGGCTAGAGAGAGGTCAGTGAAGTCACACATCCAGGCTAAAGCAATCGGATTTTATAGCGTTTCGATGAGGGGTGGTGATTTGTCAGTTAGGAACTCGGATTATGTCCATACATGGTCAAAACCTGAGCCCCTCGGCGGGCACTCTTGGGTAGGTGGTGGGAATTTGGAGAGATGACATGTTAGTCTGGAGAAGTTTTCTCTAAGTGAGCCTTGGAATTTTCCCTGTGCAGGCAGGGTTGGGGGAAGGATGTTCAGGGTTATAGACTAACACTCGGAACTGGTGCATCCCAGAATCCTCAGAAGGCTCTTTAAGGCCTGAGAGCAGCTGTGTTTTTCCAGGCACTATTAGAAACGACCTCTGGATGGGTAATTGTGTTGATTTGAATATGCTTGGCCGCTGGCATGGTGGCTCACGCCTTTAATCCCAGCACTCGGGAGGCAGAGGCAGGCGGATTTCTGAGTTAGAGGCCAGCCTGGTCTACAAAGTGAGTTCCAGGACAGCCAGGGCACACAGAGAAACCCTGTCTCGAAAAACCAAAAAAAAAAAAAAAAAAAAGAATATGCTTGGCCCAGGGAGCAACCATCTTAGGAGGTGTGGCCTTGTTGGAGTAGGTGTGGCCTTGTTAAGGTAGGTGTACTTACATAAAAGTAATAAATCAATCTTAAAAAAAAAAAAGATGTTCACCTGGCTAAGGACTTTTTAAAAAAAGAGTTATTTGGGGGGCTGGTGAGATGGCTCAGCGGGTAAGAGCACCCGACTGTTCTTCAGAAGGTGATAAGTTCAAATCCCAGCATCCACATGGTGGCTCACAACCATCCGTAACGAGATCTGGCGCCCTCTTCTGGAATGTCTGAAGACAGCTACAGTGTACTTACATAGAATAAATAAAATAAATCTTTAAAAAAAAAAAAAAAAAAAAGAGTTATTTATTTGTAATTTTTGTATATGAGTGCTTTTTTTTTTGCTGTTGTTTTCTTTCTTTTTTTTTTGTTTGTTTGTTTGTTTTTGGAGGCAGGGTTTCTCTGTATAGCCCTGGCTGTCCTGGAACTCACTTTGTAGACCAGGCTGGCCTTGAACTCAGAAATCCGCCTGCCTCTGCCTCCCAAGTGCTGGGATTAAAGGCGTGTGCCACCACATCCAGCTATAAGAGTGCTTTGTATTCAAGATGTAAGTACACTTTGTGCATGTTTGATGCTTACAAAAGCCAGGAGAGTGCACTAGATCCCAGGAACTGAAGTTACTGATGGCTGTAAGACTCCCTTGTGGGTACTAAGAACTGGACTTGGGCTCTTAGCAAGAGAGGCAAATGATTTTAACCACTAAGCCATCTAATCTATCCACTTCAAGGTCTTCAAAGATGCAGGGATAGCCAATCCTGGCAGCACATGCCTTAAAGCCCAGCATTCTAGAAGCTAGGGCAGGTGAATCTCTGCTGAGGCCAGCCTGGCCCACATAATGAGTTTCAGGACGCCCAGGGCTACATAGTAAGACCTTGTCTCAAAATACAAAGCAAAAGAACAACAAAACACTAAAGACTCGGGGCTGAAGATGCCTGCCATGTCCTGTTCAGCTGGACTGTGTTCTGTGGATTACTGTAAAGTTAATAATGCAAGCCGGGCGCGGTGGCACACGCCTTTAATCCCAGCACTTGGGAGGCAGAGGCAGGCAGATTTCTGAGTTCGAGGCCAGCCTGGTCTACAAAGTGAGTTCCAGGACAGCCAGGGCTATACAGAGAAACCCTGTCTCAAAAAACAAAAAAGTTAATAATGCAAAGTATTCTTTGGTTCCTGGTTTGTAAATATTAAAATGGTGAATGCCTTTTCCTTCTTCCTGCTAGGAAGGACCTTTCAAAGCCTGTACTTTCACCCTGTAGAGCTAGCTCTGTCTTATCACCATCTCTTCTCAGAGCTAATCACTCTCCAGCTCTGTAGCATCGCCCTCAATAACCTTGACTAGTTTACTTCCTCCCTATGGTGACATATTCGTGTGCGTGGGTGCGTGTGGGCGTGTGTGTGTGTGTGTGTGTGTGTGTGTGTGTTTGTAGAAGTCAGAGAAGTCAGAGGACAACTTTGTAGACTTGGTTTTTTTCCTTCCATCTTTATATGCATTGTGGGAATTGAACTTGGGCCTTCCAGCTTGCACAGTAAGCACCTTTACCTGCTGAACTATGAAATCAGCCCTGTGACTTCTTTCCTCTTTGGTAAAGCTACAACTCTATTTTCCAGATATCCTTTCCCTCTGCGGTTTTGATTTGAGGTTAAGTATAAGAAAAACCTGTATAGCACTTGGGAAGCAGGAGGGAAACAGCAGCCTTTACCACATGAAGGTCACCTTGTTGACGGAACAGATCAACAGACAGCTCTCTCAGCTAGCCCTGGATCTCGTCCACCAGCGTCAGGGCCAGATGCATATGTAGTGAGAAGGTGAAGGGTACCAGCTTTATCTAACTGTGACAGTGTTATCTGGTGTTGGGAGAAGTGGGTAGAGGTAGGAGTAGATTAGAAAATAGTTACTATACACTCGGAATCACTTTATAAATCTTCCAGACTTGCTTGTCTACAGGAGATCAAATTATGTGGATGAGCCAGGCAAGTGAGGGCTTAAGACAAAGACGTGTTCAGGTTATTTACTTATCTGCCATTGCTTTGCTTCCTATATTCTCTATTGATGAACACTTCCTGAGAATTTTGCCGGTCTGGAAGGAAAGAGTGTCAGAGGGCTGGAGAGGACTGGACAAGGTTGCTAGGAGACAGCAGGGACTCTGAGACCTTTCTTTGGCCAGTAGAAGTTGCTTGTCTGTTAATTAACTCCATCTCGCTGGAAAGCCAGATCTCAACATATACTACATCCCACCTGTGTGTCAGGACTTCGGTCAAGTTGCTCTCACATCTGTGGAGAGCCAGACACCACATATCTGTTTAATGGTAGAACTTGATTGGTGAGCAGTCCGCCACTCATGAAGAAATAAGTTCTTTAAATGTTCCTTTGAGACCTTCTGTTTTTGTTTTTGTTTTTGTTTTTGTTTTTGTTTTTGTTTTTGTTTTTGTTTTTCTAGACAGGGTTTCTCTGTGAAGCCCTGGCTGTCCTGGAGCTCACTTTGTAGACCAGGCTGGCCTCAAACTCAGAAATCCGCCTGCCTCTGCCTCCCGAGTGCTGGGATTAAAGGTGTGTGCCACCATGCCAGGCCCTTTAATAAGTAAATGAAAATTTCATGTGTTTTTTTATGTGTATCTTCCTTATACTTGAAATTTTTTTTTTTTTTTTTTTTTTTTTTTTTTTTTTTTTTTTTTTTTTTTTTTTTGGTTTTTCGAGACAGGGTTTCTCTGTATAGCCCTGGCTGTCCTGGAACTCACTTGGTAGACCAGGCTGGCCTCGAACTCAGAAATCCGCCTGCCTCTGCTTCCCGAGTGCTGGGATTAAAGGCGTGCGCCACCACGCCCGGCATATACTTGAAATTTTTGTATGTGTGGTTGGCCCTTACTTATAAGGACCAACTTTCCCTTGATATATCCACCACCCTATAATATCTAGGTGTTAGCATGTTATATGGAGAAGTTTAGGAGGTTGTTAAAATGACTCAGCAAGTGAAGGTATTTGCCACCAAGCAGTACATACCGAAGTTTTATCCCCAAAATCCATATGGTAGAGGGAGAAATTCAACCTCTATATGTACATGAGTGTATGTGTGTGTTCACGCACCAACACAATAATAATAATACTTCAAGAAATGAGTTTTAATATTTTGCCTAGATAGTATTTTAAAAATGTATGTTAGAAATTTATTTTGTAGATGGCCTAATCGGCCATCATTGGGAAGAGAGGCCCCTTAGTCTTACAAACTTTATATGCCCCAGTACAGGGGAACGCCAGGGCCAAGAAGTGGGAGTGGGTGGGTAGGGGAGCAGAGTGGGGGGAGGGTATAGGGGACTTTTGGGATAGCATTTGAAATGTAAATGAAGAAAATATCTAATAAAAAATTAAAAAAAAAAGAAATTTATTTTGTGTGTGTGCGGTAGGTATATGTAAACCATGGCATACATGTAGAGATCAGAGGATGACTTTTGGGACTCTCTGGGTCTGGGGAATCCAGTTTGGCTTTTTTTTTTTTTTTTTTTTTTTTTTTTTTTTTTTTTTTTGGTTTTTTGAGTCAGGGTTTCTCTGTGTATCCCTGGCTGTCCTGAACTCACTCTGTAGACCAGGCTGGACTTGAACTCAGAAATCCACCTGCCTCTGCCTCCAGTTTGGCTTCTTAGACTTGGTGAGGCACCTTTCTCTGCATTATCTAGATGCTCATATCCTTTTCCTATTTTGGTGCTGGAAATGGAACTCACAGCCCCTGTATCACCAGGCTGTGTCTCCAGTCCTGGGGTGGTTTGAATGAGAAATGTTCCTGTAGTTAGACCCTGGTACTTGGTCCCTTGGTAGCACCCTTTGGGGAGGTTTCTGACATAGCCGGAAGCATTGTGTATCTGGGGCCCTACTGGCATGTATGCTATATGCTGTCATGCATACAGGGCAAAATGAAAGAAAATGTCTTTTGTTTGTAAATGTTATGAATTTTTAAACGACACAGAAGAGCATTGACTGCAGAGGTAGATCTAGTGTAACTACAATAGTCAGTACAGGAGCCAGCTCTAGCGATATCTTGGGTTAGATAAAAAGCCTTAATAAAGATGAGGTAAATGTCCCAGGAAAATATTAGACGCAAGAATTACAACAGGTTTGATTCCTTCTAAACTCTCCCTCATGGAACTTGGCCCCTGCTTGCTGACATCAGAGTGATGATCTTGTAAATGTCTGAAGCACACACAGTCCTGTCTTAAGCACACACAGTCCATCGGTTACTTTCATGTCAGCGCATGCCTGTGCCCCCAGGAACGAAGCCGTGACTGACTGTTTTCAGGGGCCATAAACATTACTGTGAGGCAGAAGCAGTTTTATGTATTGTATGAGTTCTTCCTGTATATCCTTTCCACCAGAACTTGGTGGAAAATTTAGACATGCTTATGTCAAAAGTCAGTGTGATGGAAATTTTTTTTCTGAAAAGTCCGATGATAGCAGGAATTCCTAGATATCCTAGCTTCAATACCTGAATAACGTATCACTTAAGCATTCGCGTCTTAAAAAGTTTATGCCCGCAATCACTTAGAGACATGTAAAAATTCCTGGCGCCAAGGATAAAACACTGGAAGGTGAAGGGACAGAGTGGGTAGGTCACCTGCCCGTCCAAGGCCAAGACTACACTTAAAAAAAAAAAAAAAAAAAAAAAAAAAAAAAAAAAAAAAAAAAAAAAAAAAAAGGGCTCTGGATCTGCGCCTGCGTAGTAGCAATCCTCCTGCGCACTATCAGGGCCGGAAGGGCTGGGGTCGGACGGGGGCGGGGATAGGGTTGCTAGGAGGACGCGATGACGTCCGGGCCCTTCGCTCCTCTCCGCAAATGAGCGGCGAGTGACGCAGTGACGCTCACCGTGCGTCACGGTGACGCCGCGCGAAGGGCACGGATCTTCGGGCGGGGAGGACATTCGGCCTCTGTGAGCCGCAACCTTGCCCAGCGAGCGGTTGGGTGTTCGCCATCTTAGGCAAGTGAGCGCGGCCGGGCCTCCCCGCGGAGGGTGCGGGGCGCGGAGCCTTGAGTCCCTTGTGGGCCGCCGCCTTGGCCGTGGGCCCGGGCCAGGCTCGGCGTCCCTGGGGAAGAAGCTGTGACCTCCTCAAGGGCGCAGAGCCGGGTACGTCTCGCGGGGGCTCCTGTGACATTGCCCGGCGCCGGGTCTCTCACCTCCGCCCTGTCTCCCCCGCAGGAGGATGTTCTCGTCCGTAGCGCACCTGGCGCGGGCGAACCCCTTCAACGCGCCGCATCTGCAACTGGTGCACGATGGCCTGTCGGGTCCCCGCAGTCCTCCGGGTCCGCCCCGGCGTTCCCGCCACCTGGCCGCCGCCGCCGTGGAAGGTGAGGTCGCACCCCTGCCCTGTGCGAGCGCTGGTTCCATGTTTGCACTCCCTGCTCTGCCTCCGAGACCTGGGCAGGAGCTGGAGGTCGGGGAAGGTCGCTCCAGCCCTGGACCTGAGGACCGGTCTCTAGCTGACCCTGGGATGGCAGCTCTGACGCCCTGGGCCGCTGTCGGATCCTTGGCCCTCCCTCAAGGGCGTGGAAGGGCCCAGGCCCAGCACCACTCAGTGACCTCCATGTCCCCAAGGGAGTAGAGGCAGAGAGGTGGTAACCAACTACTTTATCTTCCCTCGTGAGCCCGTTTGGTCAGCCAAGTATACTGGGTAAAGTCTCTCTTTTAGCCTCTAGCCAGACACAGTTGCAACTCCATAACGCCTTATTTGACTTGCCTTTTAAAAAAATACCTGGAAAACTCTCCTTTGATCTCCTTTCCCAAGTTTTATTATCTTTTCATTAGATTGTATATGAGGTAATGGGCTTGGGGATCTCTTCCTTTTGGTGCTACTGGTTGGTGGAGGAGGTGACTTGCAGATTATATGAGGTGTGCATTCCTTTGAGCTTGTTTTGGGAATCGAGGTGGGCGACTCAATATCTGTATGTTTTAAATCCCAGTGGAACATTAGTACAAGAGAAACCCGAAAGCTGAATTATAGACCTCAAGAGAAACGTTACCTACACTGTGCCTTTAAAACAGAAATTCCCACCCACACCCCAAGTCATTCATGTGCTTCATGCATCTTAAACGTGATTGGAGAACTCCTTTTCACTGTCTCCTATCGTTTTCCTCTAATTTTCAAAAGCTAAAGCAAATGTTTGGCTTAGTTCTTAAGTGGGAAGTTGATTAATAGCTGGAGTAAACGTTTAAGTTAGCAAGCTTTGCACATGTTAAGTGCTCTTTTTGATTTTGGGCTGTCCTTGGAGGATGCTCTTAGTAACAGCCTTTCATTACCAATGCAGGAAGTTTTAGAAAATAGTATCTCACAGATACACATCCTAATAATTTTAGTGATCTGATTTGACAGTGACTTCCATGTCATTTACACTATATGAGAGCTCATCTTTCTACCTAGTTGTGGCTGGTGGCTAAAGCTGCCTACTAGTGATAGTACTATACCAAAAGGAAATAGTTGTTTTTTTTCTTCCCCTCGACTTACTTAGTCCCTGAAGGAATAATTGATCTTTCTTCTTCAATCAAACAGAGCAGTATAGCTGTGAATATGGATCTGGCAGATTCTTTCTCCTCTGTGGCCTCGGAGGAATTATTAGCTGTGGCACAACACATACAGCATTGGTTCCTCTAGATCTGATTAAATGCAGAATGCAGGTTTGTGTTGCATGTTGGGCTAAGACATACTGTTGAAACAAGTTGTAAGCTATAGACTGCTACTAACAAGCTGTGTGGAAGCCTAATTACCCAGGAGGTAAGTCAGTGCACACTAATAGGGGTCCATACTAAAATGCATGGTGTGTCTTGTCTTATTACAGAGTACAGTTGTGAATTTGGCTCCATGAAGTATTATGCACTGTGTGGCTTTGGTGGGGTCTTAAGTTGTGGGCTGACACACACTGCTGTTGTTCCCCTGGATTTAGTAAAGTGCCGCATGCAGGTTTGTATTGGCTGGAGTGGTTCTTATTTATACTTATTTTTATTATTTGCTATGATAACATTTTTATTATATAAATAATATATATTATGTGGGTGGGTGGGTGGGTGTAGAAATAGACAACTTTTGGGAGTTAATTCTTTAAACCATAGGGAACCCAAGCATAGTGCTCAGGTTGGCAGGCAAGTGCCTGATACTGACCCGATGTGTCTTGTGTATATGGTTTACCTTACTAATAAAAAGTTGTTTTAAACTAAAGTACAATTATATTACTTATTTTCCCTTTGTTCCCAACGACCCCTCCCAAACCTCCCTCCATCTCCCACCCTCTCAAATTGATGGCCTCATTTCTTATAGTTACATATGAATTATGCTAGAATCAAGGTCTTATTGTGTGTGCTAGGAGAGCCCTCTACCACTGCGCTGCATTTCTAGCTTTGTTTACTTTTAAAAAGATTTCTACTTCATGTGTAAGGGTACTTTGCCTGCATGTATGTTTGTGCACCACATGCCTGGTGTCCAAAGAAGGGGGCATCTGCTTCCCTAGAAACCGAGTAATAGATGATTGTGAACCACCATATGGGTGCTGGGAATTGAACCCAGAACCTTTGGAAGAGCAGCTACTGCTGAGCCATCTCTTCTCCAATTCTAAGCTTTTTAAAGCTCATCACAAATGAGAAATGGCGACATCCCAACTGCTACAGGCTTCAGCAGGAAACAGCCTCAGCTCCATTTATTTTTTTATTTATATTGCTGTTTTTATTTTTACATAAGTATGGGTACCCAGGGAGGGTGTCAGATCTTCAGGTCTTGTGGAGTTGGAGTTACGGGTAGCTGTGGGCTGTACAGCCTGGGTGCCGGGAATTGAACTCCTGGAAGAGAAATATGTACTTTTACCATCGAGCTCTCTCCAGCTTTCTTTTAATGCATCTCTCACATGTGTAGGTAGATTGTTAATTGTTCTGCTCTTACTATAAGTGGATCTTAACTGCTGGTGTTCAGTTCTGGCCAGAGGTCTTTTTCAAAGCCTACTAATTCAAGACCCTAAGTAGTCACAAGTTTTTGGTTTTTGGTTTTTCGAGACAGGGTTTCTCTGTATAGCCCTGGCTGACCTGGAACTCACTTTGTAGACCCAACTGGCCTCGAACTCAGAAATCCGCCTGCCTCTGCCTCCTGAATGCTGGGATTAAAGGCGTGCGCCACCATGCTACAAGTATTTTTTGTATCAAAGTGGTCAGTCAGCCTTGTGTGTTATCTCATGAAGTAACTTCCTGTCCCTAAATATTGAGGCAAATAACATGTTTATTTGTCAGAAAAGTTCTTATCTTTATAGGGAAACTGAGCACTGCCTCTTCTGTGTTTTTATAATTTGAATATCATAATTATTGAAAGAAAAGTAATGAAACATTAAAAATTTATTTGTCCCAAACAGGATTAGAAGTCTCCTTACCTAAAAGAGAAAGGAAGGTGAAATATTAGGAGGGAGAGAGGAAGGTGATGTATACCAGCCCTTCTAGTACCGGCAGAGTGAAATAAGCTCCCTTACCCACATTGTTGTTAAACAAATAGATACCAAGTGTAAGTCCTGAAACATGCGTGTCTTTTGGAGTAAATTTCTATCTGAAGTAAAAGATTCTGTACCTCAGAAGAGATGCTGCACCTCTTAAAACTGTATTTAGTCGGTTATCTAATGTTCACAGTGGTTCCTAGTGCAGTATCATCTACTTAAATTAGGACTCTAGGATCAGGAATACATACTTAGTTCTTAAGAACAATTTTCTTTTTTGTTTCTGGAATTACATAGTTTTTTGGTTTTTCGAGACAGGGTTTCTCTGTGTAGCTCTGGCTGTCCTGGAACTCACTCTGTAGACCAGGCTGGCCTCAAACTCAGAAATCTGCCTGCCTCTGCCTCCCGAGTGCTGGGATTAGGAATTACATAGTTTTGACTGTCTAAGAATTAATATAATTTAAAGGAAGCTAGACCTTAATATAGAAATTGTTTATAGAAACAGTCCTAAATAGAGCCTGGGACTGATGGCTCATACCTGTAGTTTAGCATCTAGGAATCAGAGGCAGGAAGATCACTATGAGTTTGAGACTAGCCTGGAATAGAGACCCTGTTTTTTTAATCACCTAAATCCTCCCAGTTTGACTGGGAAGATTGTTCAGTCAATAGAGTGTGTGTTATATAAGCCTGAAGAACTTCTGTGATATCCTCAAGCACCTGTGTAAAAAGTTGGGCATGGTCATTTACCTCTATAATCCTAGCACTGGAAAGATGGATATAGGTGGGACCCTGGAGGTCGCTGGCCAGCTAGTCTGTGGTAGAAGAGATTCCAAAGTAAAGGGCGGTTCCCAACATTGACTTCTGACCTCCACATAGATGCACACAGAAGCATATATACATGAATATGCCACACAAAAGTTTTAAAAACATACGTTTTTAATTTATATTAAGCTAAGAACTTGCATATACCTTTTTTGGGGGGTGGGGGTTGGTTTTGGTTTTGGTTTTTTGAGACAGGGATTCTCTGTGTAGCCCTGACTGTCCTGGAACTCACTCTGTAGACCAGGTTGGCCTCGAACTCAGAAATCCACCTGTCTCTGCTGGGATTAAAGGCGTGCGTAACCACCGCCCGGCCATATACCTTTTTTTATAGTTAAATTTTAAAACAAAAAAGCACAGTAGTAGAATAAAGTGTGAAAAGTGTTAGATATTCTTAAATCTTAATTTATAAAACTCATTGTAAATAACTTGGCAAATAAAAAATCACACAGCTAAATTAACATCGCTATTTTATATTGACATTTTCCCATTTTAAAGGTGGACCCTCAGAAGTACAAAGGCATATTTAATGGATTCTCCATTACACTGAAAGAAGATGGCGTTCGTGGTTTGGCTAAAGGATGGGCCCCAACTTTGATTGGCTATTCCATGCAAGGGCTCTGCAAATTCGGCTTTTATGAAGTCTTCAAAGCCTTATATAGCAACATACTTGGTGAGGTATGTGGTTGTACTTTGACAGTGAGTGTCCCAAGTGTTTGAGAAAGGATGTTGTGCTTTTTGTTGGGCTTATCTTGTTTTATGGCTGAAGAAATGGCCCTAGAAAGAGTGCAGCATGTCTCAATTCATAAGGCATAAGGCATATCTAGCAATAGCAGAGACAGGATGAAAAGCAAAGTGTATTTCATAATGTCCTGTGTTGAATTTCTAAGTAAGTATGGTTGGTGTGTGTGTTAGTGTAAGAGAAGAGTCCGGGGTTTCTTTTGTGTAGTATAGGATTACTGTATGTGTCCCGTGTATATTCAGAGTATATACCTTGTATTAGTTATGAGGTTGAGAGACAATTTAAAGTCATTCTGATACAGTGTTATTCATGGACTGTGTAATAAGAGTAGTTCAGATAAGTCAGGCAGGTTATAATGTACATCTGTTTTCTAGCATTTAGTATATTGTGATTTTTGAAGTCAGATTGTCCCATATAACAAGGCTAAACTGGGATAGACTGATGAAGTTAGATCTTAAACCAAAAAGGGGAAAGGAGTATTTTTAGAGTCTCTGAAGTCACATTGTCATAGAAAGTTAGATTGAAATGGCCAGTGCGGCAGCAGTTCATATCTATCTGTTCTGTATATTGCCTTTTAGGAGAACACCTACCTGTGGCGCACATCACTATATTTAGCTTCTTCTGCCAGTGCTGAGTTCTTCGCTGACATTGCCCTGGCTCCTATGGAAGCTGCTAAAGTTCGAATTCAAACCCAGCCTGGCTACGCCAACACATTGAGGGAAGCTGTTCCCAAAATGTATAAAGAGGAGGGCTTAAATGCGTAAGTGTGCGTGCTCCTAAATCTAGTCACTGGGGAGAACTTCAAATCAAGTCCTCTGTCTGAAAATGACTTGATACTTGTCTAAGTATCTACTGACTCAGGTGGATGGGGCTTGCTAGGACATTTCTGATACACACAGTTTGCATGTTTCAGACGCCAACATGCTTCCTTAGATCCACCTTTGTGGATGAATCTTGGACTGAGTTCTACCTGTAAACTTCTTGTTTCTTGTAGTTCCAGTCCAAGAAACATCCAGCAACTTTGTTGGTTGTACAGTCGAAGGTGCTTGAGTCATTGGCATGTGAGATTAATATACCTGCATGTTAGTCTTCAGGTTCTGATGGAAGTGACATGCGTGATGCTGTCACGTGTTACTGTCAGGACTCGACTGATGTGCGGACACTTCTGTGGATGGTGAAAATCTCTACTAAATTAACTTAGGCACCTATTTAAATTAGTGTGCTAATTTCCTAGGTTCTACAAGGGCGTTGCTCCTCTGTGGATGAGACAGATCCCATACACCATGATGAAGTTCGCCTGCTTTGAACGTACTGTTGAAGCTTTGTACAAATTTGTGGTTCCTAAGCCCCGAAGTGAATGTACAAAGGCAGAGCAGCTGGTTGTGACATTTGTGGCAGGTTACATAGGTATGACCCATCTGTCCGTGTATATATCTACCTTCAGGGTCTCACTTTATAACCCTGGCTGTCTTAGAACTCACTATGTAGGCCAGGATCCCCTTGCCTCTGTCTCCCAAGTTATGGGATTGGAGGTATGCATCACTACACCCTGGCTGATATGAATTATTTAAACACACCTGTTCATGAAATTATATGCAAATTATATCACTTCCATTATTGGTCCCTCGGAAGGAAAATTTCCAAAGGTTAGGAAGGATTTTTATCTGCCCATTTTTATGTTCTGCCAGATTCTAAATACTCTTATTTCCCAAAAATCTTTTTCTATAGTTTTTATATACAATTCTATATATATTATACATGTTACTGCCATGCTTGAGAATGTATCTGTAACTCCACTTCCAGGAGATACAGTGCCCTTTTCGGATCTTTGGGCATACAAGGCATGCATGTGGTACACATACATGATACATGCATGCAGGGGAAACACTCATGCTTATGAAGTGAGTGAATCTAAATGTAAATGTTTTGGATAATAAACTAAAGCCAATGTGGTGACAGACGCTCATAATCCTAGCACCTGGGAGGCTGAGGAAGGAGTTTTACTTTGAGGTATTTGAGGTATCTTTATAATTTTTTTTTTCTTCCCTTTCCCCCCAGCTGGAGTCTTCTGTGCGATTGTCTCCCACCCTGCTGACTCTGTGGTCTCTGT
Organism: Mus minutoides; assembly: GCA_902729485.2. Classification (NCBI taxonomy): domain Eukaryota; kingdom Metazoa; phylum Chordata; class Mammalia; order Rodentia; family Muridae; genus Mus; species Mus minutoides. Next base: position 104,027 of record LR751012.1, read on the forward strand.
GCTGAATAAAGAGAAAGGCAGCACTGCGTCTCAGGTCCTGCAGAGGCTGGGCTTCAGAGGTGAGTTAGGCTCTCCTGAGACATACCACCTCACCTTGTGCGTGGATATGTAGGTGGTTCTCGGGCACTCACATTTCCTCTCTGAACCAGGTGTGTGGAAGGGGCTCTTCGCCCGAATCATCATGATTGGCACTCTGACTGCACTACAGTGGTTCATCTATGACTCTGTGAAGGTCTACTTCAGGCTCCCTCGCCCTCCTCCACCTGAGATGCCAGAGTCTCTGAAGAAGAAGCTTGGGTTAACTGAGTAAATACATCACAGTAACATGGACTGAATCTGCTTGTTGATCAGTGTTGAAAGTGCAAAGGAACTTTTATATATTTGACACTGTAGGAAATGTCTGTTCCTGATCTAATTACTGTAGTACCCTTGCTTAAAGCAAGAGTTTCAAACTTAATGCTAAATAAACCCATCTATTCCTGATGTCTATGAGTTCGTTATTTTAAAAACTAGTATTGAAAAAAAGATTTAGTCCTAAAATAGAAGAATTAAGGTATTCCCCCCAGGAAAAAAGTGTAAACTAAATAAACCATTGGTGCTATTCCTAAATTGTCCCCCCACTTAAGAAACTCCTGTGTTTAGGAAATAGTCTTGGGTTTTCACAAACATGGCTTATTAAATATGGATAAATACTGATTTGTAGTTTTGTTTTTTGACAAGCTAATTTTAGTATAGCAAATTTTTGTCTCATGTTCACTTTTTTTTTTTTTTTTTCCGTTTTTCGAGACAGGGTTTCTCTTTAGCCCTGGCTGTCCTGGAATTCACTTTGTAGACCAGGCTGGCCTCGAACTCAGAACTCAGAAATCCGCCTGCCTCTGCCTCCCGAGTGCTGGGATTAAAGGTGTGCGCCACCACGCCCGGCTTTCATGTTCACTTTTTAATGCTAGTGGGTCTATTGGTCTGTGTTTGTAAAAGGCCACCCAGATAAGGCTCATTCTTAAAATGATAGTTAAGGACCAAAGCAGGATTGCTAAAAAGACTAAGGAGACTGACCTTTCACACAACCAGACTGGATGGAATGTCAGCGTTGAGCAATTTTTTTTTTTTTTTTTAAATGGGAAAGGCTGTTAGACAACTGAGCAAAGCTAGAGATCTAGCCTCATGCATACACCTGGTGTGTATGTATAAGAGGGGGGGTAATCCAAGAATTCTTGTTTTAAGGGTCTCCCTTTTGTATGCTCGGCTGCTGGTCTTGCCTCAGATTTCTGGGATTATAGATAAGAGCCACTACAGCTTGTTTCTGCATGTTTTCCAATAGAAATGCTTTCTTTCATTACCAATCTGTATTCTAAGAACATTGGAACTAAATTTCGAGTTGTACATCTAGTTAGCTGCGTGTTTTTAAATGTGGACATGACTTCTCTTTCCCTGCCAATAATCCAAACATTAACATTCCACTTTGAAAAACTTCATAGTCAACTGGATAGACACAGAATTTAGAAAAGTAAACGGACCGACCCGATCTTTCCAAGGGAAGATCGTATAATCGTATAATAAGACGCACCACCAAGGTCCCGTCGACCTAGAACTCATCGAAAAAAGACTTCAATAAAAGTAAAGCTGAAGTTGACTTAGGACTTGACCTTCAGAGTCTTCTAGAAAATTTCTACCACAAATACCAAATACAAGGAAAAGGAAGGTCCTTGTATACTCTTGGCTGGTCTCTACTCAGAGTCTGCTTCCTGAGAATTATTGCAGGTGTGCCTCACCACAACTTGCCTAAGACTGAATTTCTTGCAAGGACGGTAGTTGGGCCAGAATGTAAGAATAAGCAGGAGGACTGGAAATAGATTGGTGCAGCCAACCCAAAATAGGTCAGGGACCTAAATCTATTCAGGGTACACAGGTAGCTATCTGTTGCCGAGAAATGGCTATTGCCATATGTAGGATTCAAGTTTTGTTGAACAGGTTTTATTTGTAGGTATTGGTACAAAGTATATTAAGTTGTTGACAATTACCCACTCCAGTTAAGAGTACAAAGCCATTTCTAACTGCTGCATAAACATTTGTTCCTCAATCCAACTAGAATGTCGATTTAAAAATGTATGACTTTGCTGGGCAGTAGTGGTGCATGACTTTAATCCCAGCACTTGGGAGGCAGAGGCAGGCGGATTTCTGAGTTCGAGGCCAGCCTGGTCTACAGAGTAAGTTCCAGGACAGCCAGGACTACACAGAGAAGCCCTGTCTCGAAAAAAAGTATGACTTTAGCTGTGCAGAAGTGATGCACACCTTTAATCCCAGCGCTCAGGAGGTTGAGTCTGAGGCCTTCCTGGTCTGCAGAGCAAGTTCCACGGCAGCCAGAGCTTCCCTGTCTCTGGGAAGACTCTCCCCCCCCCCCTCCCGCCCCAATTCAATGGGTATATGCCTGTAACCCCAGCACTTAAGAAGAGAGGGTAGGAGGATTGCTAGTTTGAGAACTTCTGGTTTCAGATGTACCAATAACTAAATGCACTAATAAGTATTCAAGTCTATATGTTGGATGGTTTTCCTTTTTTGTTGTTTTTTTTCTAGACCGGGTTTCTCTGTGNATCAAAATGTGGACACGTCACCCCTTCCTAGAATTAAGAACAAAGCACACATTGAAGGAGTTACAGAGATCATGTGTGAAGCTGAATCCAAAGGATGGACCCAATGACTGCAGCTGCCAGGGATCCATCCCACAATCAGCCACCAAACATAGACACTATAGCATATGCCAGCAAGATAGTGCTGAAAGGGCCCTGATATGGGAGACTATACCAGTGCCTGGCAAACATGGAGGTGGATGCTCACAGTCAGCTATTAGATGGAACACAGGGTTCCCAAAGAAGGAGCTAGAGAAAGTACCCAAGGAGCTGAAGGGGTCTTCAACCCTATAGGTGGAAGATTAACATGAACTAACTAGTATCCCCTGAGCTCATGTCTCTAGCTGCATATATAGAAGAGGATGGCCTAGTTGGCCATCATTGGGAAGAGAGGCCCCTTGGTTATGCAGACTTTATATGCCCCAGTACAGGGGAACGCCAGGGCCAAGATGTGGAAGTGGGTGGGTAGGGGAGTAGGGCCGGGAGGGGGGAGGGTATAGGGAACTTTCTGGATAACACTTGAAATGTAAATGAAGAAAATATCTAATAAAAGTTGGAAAAAAAAACAGAATAAAGGATTAAAACCCTCTGGCAGAGCGCTTAGCAAAAAAATTAAAAAAAAGAAAGACAAATGACTAATTTCCAGACACTTCACATAGTCACCTCTAAGAGCCATTAAATCTCAAAGGCAGATTTCTACAACTTGTCTGCTCTGTGACTGGTGCACCCGAATCAAACATAGTAAGTGGCTTTGTAAGTAAATAAAAACCAAATGTTTTGGCCATATTTTAACTGGGCTTATTAACGTTTCTGTGATACTACAGGAGGGTCCAAAGTGTGCTGATTTAAGTCAAAGTCTTGTTGTTAACTTGGGATTTACACAATACTTCCTTAGCATATCACTATGAATACAAATACCATATCAAGATATGTCACAGTAATGTTTTCTCTGTGACATAGAATCAGTAATTCGACCAAAATCAAACAGACTAAACTTTTTCAGAAAGTTTGTGTTGCTTATAGCATTTAGGTATCAGTCTGTAGAGAAAAAGGAAGAAAGGCTGGAGTGATGGCTCAGAGGTTAAGAGCACTGGGGAACCTGGGTTCAGTTCCTAGCTCCCTTATGTTCTGGCAGAACACCCATCTACATAAAATTAAGTTATGCCTTGGTGGTTAAGAGCACTTGTCCTTGCAGAGGCACTTGTCCTTGCCTCTGATTTGATTCCCGGCACCCACATGGCAGCTCACAACCATTCATAATTTTAGTTGCAGGAAATTCTGCTCCCTCTACTGAATTCTGAGGACACCAGACACACAAGAAATCAAAACACTCATACATATAAATCTTTTAAACCCATTTACCCTTTTTATTGAAAATAGATTCTTTTCTTATGCAGTATATCCTGATTACAGTTTGCGCCTCCCTACCCCCAGTTCGCTGGACTTCCCCTCCTATCCTGATCCCTGATCTATGACTTCCTGTCTTTCATTAGAAAAGAACAGTTTAAGAGATTACAACTATCTTAGTGTTCTGTTGCTGTGAAGAGACACCATGACCACAGGAACTCTTATAAAGAAAAACATTTGGGAGAGGGTGGGTAGGGGAGCAGGGCCGGGAGGGGGGAGGATATAGGGAACTTTCTGGATAACACTTGAAATGTAAATGAAGAAAATATCTAATAAAAGTTGAAAAAAAAAAAAAAAAAGAAAAACATTTGGGGCTGGTGAGATGACTCAGTGAGTAAGAGCTTTTCCGAAGGTCCTGACTTCAAATCCCAGCAACCACATGGTGACTCACAACCAACTGTAATGAGTTCTGACGCCCTCTTCTGGTGTGCTTATGTATAATAATAAATCTTTTGGACGGGAGCAAGTAGGGACTGAATGAGCGGAGTTGACTGGAGCAAGCAGGGTCGGCCGGAGTGAGCCACAGTCCTAAAATTCCCAGCAACTACATGAAGGCTCACAACCATCTGTACAGCTACAGTGTACTCACATTAAATAAGTAATTTTTTTTTTTATTAGATGTTTTCTTCAATTACATTTCAAGTGCTATCCCCTTTTTTAGTTTCCTCTCTGAAAATCCCCTATATGCTCCTTCCTCCCCCTGCTCCCCAACCCACCCATTCCTACTTCCTGGCCCTGGCATTCCCCTGTACTGGGGCATAGAATTTTCGCAAGACCAAGGGCCTCTCCTCCCATTGATGTCCGACTAGGCCATCCTCTGCTACATATGCAGCTAGAGACATGAGCTCTGGGGGTACTGGTTAGTTCATATTGTTGTTCCTCCTATAGAGCTGCAGTCCCCTTCAGCTTCTTGGGTACTTTCTCTAGCTCCTTCACTGGGGACCCTGTATTCTATCCAATAGATGACTGTGAGCATCCACTAGCCTCAGGAGACCACTATATCAGGGTCCTGTCAGCAAAATCCTAGTACTACTAGAAGACCCAGCAATATCCTGGGCATATGACCAGAAGATGTTCCAACTTGTAATAAGGACACATGCTCCACAATGTTCATAGTGTAATATCCAAAATAAGTTCAAGATCACCTAGCCCCTTCCACTCTGAAGGGACTTTCAGAAACATAGCAGTCAGAATGACTGAGTCTACAGCTGCCAAAACAAAATGAGCTGTTCTCAGAAAAATAACCATAACAAGATAGCAGTTCCCAGAGAAATTCTCCTACCCCGCCCCACACTGAATTCTGAAACAAAACAAAACAAAACACCACAAACCGCCCTGACCTTGTCGATAGCTGTGACATTAGTAGCTGTGACGTTAATAGCTGACCCGTAAGTTCAAAATGTACTATTACTTAGCTGACCAAATCATAATAACCCACCACAAGGGCAGGCAAAGTGAGTCACTAGGGCCAAAAGTAGCCACTATGCAAACCAACCAATGCCTGAAAATGTTACTTGCTACACCAATGAGAATAAGCCAGCTACCCTGTTTGCCCCTTACAAAGATAAAAAGTGTGTTCTTTCTTTGTTCTGGGTCTCTCCTCTGGCCTGTATGCCGAGAGGAGGAAGGGTCCCCAACATGTTGAATCAATAAAAATCCTCATCAGTTTGCAGTGATGGTGATCTCTGTGGTTTTTGTGAGTGAGGGTCTTTTGACAAACTCTAACAATAGCAGCCTTATTTATAATAGCCAGAAGCTGGAAAGAACCCAGATATCCCTCAACAGAGGAATGGATACAGAAAATGTGGTACATTTACACAATGGAGTACTACTCAGCTATTAAAAACAATGAACTTATGAAATTCTTAGGCAAATCACAAAAGAACACACATGATATGCACTCACTGATAAGTGGCTATTAGCCCAGAAACTTAGAATACCCAAGATACAATTTACAAAACTCGTGAAACTCAAGAAGGAGGAAGACCAAAGTGTGGATACTTTAGTTCCTTCTTAGAAGGGGGATCAAAATACCCATGGAAGGAGTTATAGAGACAAAGTTCGGAGCTGAGACTGAAGGAAGGACCATCCAGAGACTGCCCCACCTGGGAATACATCCCATAAACAACCACCAAACCCAGACACTATTGCATATACCAATAAATAAATCTTTTAAAAAAATAAAAGAAAAAAAAACCATTTAATTGGGGCTGGTTTACAGTTCAGAGGCTTAGTCCATTATTGTCATGTTGGGAAGCATGGCATTGCGCAGGCAGACACGGTGCTGGAGAAGGAGCTGAGAGTTCTACATCAAGATCTGCAGGCAGCAGGAAGACAGGCACTGGGCCAACTTGAGCATTTGAGACCTCAAAGTCCACCCCCAGTGACACACTTTCTCCAAGGCCACACCTACTCTAACAAGGCCACACCTTTAATAGTGCCACTCCCTATGGACCTATGGGGGCCATTTTCACTTACCATGACAACCAAACATAACAAAATAAAATATAATAAGATAATGCAAAACCCATCATATGGAAGTCAGACAAGGCAAACCAAAAGAAGGAAAAGAGCCCCAAGAGCATGCACAAGAATCAAAGACACCCCCCCCCCATTCTCATTCTCAGGAGTCCTATAGAAAAACTGAGAGCTATGATAGATACGTAGAGGACCATGCAGGCTCCGCTTGTTGCTTCAGTCTTTGAGTTCATATGTTCCTTGCTTAGTTGATTGAGAGGGCCTTGTTCTCCGGTTCTCTTTCATCCTCTCTTGCTCTTTCTGCCTCCTCTTCTGAGGGGTTTCCTGAGCTCCGAGAGAAGGGATTTGATGGAGACATTCCATGTAGATTCTCCAAATAATGTCTGGCTGTGTATCTCTGTATTTGTTCCCATCTCCTGAAGCTTCTATGGTGATGACTAAATAAAAGGCACTGGTTTATAAATATAGCAGAGTATCAGTATTACCCTAGATCTCTGTGCTCTCTAGTCTCTGGGTCTTGGTCATCCAAGCAGTGTGAGTATGGGTTTTGTCTCACAGTGTGAACCTTAAGTCATCAATTGGACATTGGTTGGCCATTCGCCCAAGTTCTGTGCCACCATTGCCATGGCATATTTTGTAATCAGGACAGATTATGTATCAGAGGTTTTGTGGCTGGGTTGATATTTATGTTTCTTTTTTGGTAGCCTACTGTAGACTCACCTTTCATGACCAAAGACACTAGACTGTAGGCAGGCGTGAAGGCTCCATGGAGGTACCAGATGGAGTTCTCAATGTTTGGTGAATGGTGTGGGTGTTGTCCTCGACAGTGACCTGCTCACCTTTCAGTTTGCAGAGAGCAACCCATGGTTGTAGTAACAGCCTAGGTTGTTTGGAGATTTTTTTTTTAAGTTCATTCCCCTCAGGCAGATTTCCTATTTGTTTGTTTGTTTGTTTGTTTGTTTGTTTGTTTTGCAGGGTTTCTCTGTATAGCTCTGGCTGTCCTGGAACTCACTTTGTAGACCAGGCTGGCCTTGAACTCAGAAATCCGCTTGCTTTTGCCTCTCCAGTGCTTGCTTTTGCCTCTCGGATTAAAGGCGTGCGCCACCACGCCCGGCTTGTTTGGAGATTTTTATGGGTTCTCCCTTGGCCAACAGCTCAATTGAATGCAACCCAGTCCCGGAACTGGAAGCCTGGTGTGGTGAAGAGAAGGCCGGTTGAGATTCCATATCCCCCAGTATCAGGAGGCCTCATTAGGATCACCTTCATATATTTTAGGAAGTTTCCATTGCACCAGGTCTCCACCCCATCTCCCCTCAAATGCCTCTCGATTCCAGCTGTCTCTCTCCACATTCTTCCCCTCCCTCTACTGTATCGTCTTTCCCTCCCAACCCTGGTATGACAGCTGGGCTGTAGTGGAGACATACTGCCCAGGCAGTTGTGTGTTTTTACCCCAACATATTTTTACTAATTATTTGGGGGTTTCATATAAGGCACCCTGATCACACACGCTTCCTGTTCTTCCCAGGTTCACCCTTCCACCTTTGCACACCACCCTCCAAAAAAAAAAAAAAAAAAAGCAAAGAACCCCTCCCCCCTCAAGAAGTTCAGTTTGTGTTACTCAAAGAACCCCTCCCCCCTCAAGAAGTTCAGTTTGTGTTACTCATATACTCGTTGGAGCACGGTCAAACTCCCAGTGGCCCAGCCCCTTTAAGAAAACTTAAGTCAGCCGGGCGTGGTGGCGCACGCCTTTAATCCCAGCACTCAGGAGGCAGAGGTAGGTGGATCTCTGAGTTCGAGGCCAGCCTGGTCTACAAAGTGAGTGCCAGGACAGCCAGGGCTTTACAGAGAAACCCTGTCTCGAAAAACCAAAAAAAAAAAAAAAAAAAAAAAAAGAAAACTTAAGTCGTTTCCTGCCACCCCCCTCCCCCCAAAACCATCAACTGTGACTGCGAAGAGCTACACTCTAGAATCTCTATCATTATTTTTGATGTGCTTACTTTTTTTTTTTATTATTATATATGTAAGTACACTGTAGCTGTCTTCAGACACTCCAGAAGAGGGCGCCAGATCTTGTTAAGGATGGTTGTGAGCCACCATGTGGATGCTGGGATTTGAACTTATCACCTTTGGAAGAGCAGTCGGGTGCTCTTACCCGCTGAGCCAACTCACCAGCCCCCTCTATCATTATTTTTAAGGACTCTCTTCAATAGCTTCCTGTCTGGACTTTCCTTCCTTCCTTCCTTCCTTCCTTCCTTCCTTCCTTCCTTCCTTCCTTCCTTCCTTCCTTCCCTCCCTCCCTCCCTCCCTCCCTCCCTCGCCCTGGGAGGAGTGGCCCCTGAGTTAGCAGCAGGTGCCTGCTGGGGTCGGTCGGGGGCTGGGACAGGATTGAGTGTGGGGAAGACCTGTGGGATTCCCAGGATATGGGAGTAGTGGGTGGGGAAGGCTGCTACAGGTGTTCTACTACAGATCTGGGATGAGACTGGGGAATGGATCTGGGGGAACCAAGGGAGAAGAGACATCTGTTGTTTGTTTGTTTGTTTATTGAGACAGCGTGTCTCTAGGTAGCCTGGCGGTCCTGGAACTCAATCTGTAAACCAGGCTGTCCTCAACTCAGAGATCTGTTATTGATTGATTGATTGATTGATTGATTGAGACAGGGTTTCTCTGTGTAGCCATGGCTGTCCTGGAACTCACTCTGTAGACCAGGCTGGCCTCGAACTCGGAAATCTGCCTGCCTCTGCCTCCCAAGTGCTGGGACTAAAGGCGTGTGCCACATGCCCGGCTATTTATAATTTTAATTTGATTTTTTCATTATATTTTTGTCTTTGTCTTTTTTAAACATTTATTTATTATTATATCTAAGTATACTGTATCTGTCTTCAGACAACCCAGAAGAAGGGGTCAGATCTCATTACAGATGGTTGTGAGCCACCATGTGGGTGCTGGGATTTGAACTCAGGACCATCCAGAAGAGCAGTCGGCGCTCTTAACCACTGAGCCATCTCTCTAGTCCCTGTCTTTGTCTTTATGAGACAGGGTTTCTCCCATATAGCCCTTGCTGTCCTGGAATTCACTCTAGACCAGGCTGGCCTTGAACTCACAGAGATCTGCTTGCCTCTGCCTCCCAAGTGCTGGGATTAAAGGCTTGTGCCATAACTACCTGGCATTTTTTTTAAATGAATCTTAAATGTCTATTTGTTATTGGTTTTTGTTTTCTTTTTGTGCTGGGAATTGGACCTAGGGCCTTATGCATACTGTGCTGTGTTCTCAGATCTTTAAATAGCTGACTTATTTACTAATTTAAAATTATTAAATCTTATTAATTTACATTTTATGTATATGAGCATGTGTCTGAATGCATGTGGACTTGTGTCTGCCTCAGTACATGTGCGGAAGTCAGAGGAAAACTTGTGGGAGTGGGCTCTTCTCCCAGGTGAATCCTGGGGGTTGAACTCAGGTCAGTGGCAGGTAGGGACTTTACCTACTAAGCCATTGGACCTGATTATCTTTTTTTGAGACAAGCTCTCCTATAATTCTGACTGCCCTGATGCCTGCCTTGCCTGGTGGGTTTCTTTCTGTTGTTCTTTGCTTTGCTTTGAGACAGGCTCTTATTATGTATCCCAGGCTGGCCTTGAACTAGAAAGGATTCTCCAACCTTAGCCTACCATATGCTGGGACTACAAGCATGGACCATCATGTTTGAATTCATAGACGTTTTTGAACAAATGAATGAAGCAGGTAAGGTTAAGGGTAAAATTACAGGAATGGGAAGCAAGTAGTTACAACCAGTCGAGTCAGAGAAAGGCAGAATACTGTTTAGCTGCTCACACTGTAGCTGAAACCTAACACTCGGCTGAGGAAGGACAGAGACAGGTTAAACACTAAGTAACTGCTATACGATGGACTCTATTCTTTAGCTTTTTAAAAGACAGGTAAGTTAGGCTGAGAGATGCTTAGCGGATGAGGACACTAATGCATTGATGTCCTTTTTAACACTATAGATTTACTTCAAAGTACCTGTAATTAGAATTGCTAAATTGCTAATGTTTTGTGTGTGTGTGTGTGTGTGTGTGTGTGTGTCTGTGTGTTTGTGTGTTGTCATGTATGTGGTTGTCAGAGGACAACTTGTGGGAGTTACTTCTCCCCTGTGGATTCCAGGATTGAGTTCAGGTTACCAGACTGTGGTGGCAAGTGCCTGTGAGCCATTTACCACCAGCTAAGGCCATTTTCAATGTAGACTCTCCTTTTCAAGTTGTTCTGGCTGTGTCTGTTCGCATCACTGAAAGAGTTACTGTAGCTCGGCCAGACCCCTGCACCACATTGGTCTATACATTTCTATCTGCGCCAACACTGGTCTAGATGCTACTTTCTTACATCATTTTAGATGACCACTTTGCTATGACTTCTTATTTTTCCAAAATCCTTATCTAACAACCATTGTGAGGTCTTTGGGAGATGACTGGTTCATCAAGGAGTAGACACCTTCCCCATGAAAGGAGTTACAGAGATAAAGATTGGAGCTAAGACGAAAGAATGGACCATCCAGAGATTAACCCACCCGGGGATCCATCCCATAATCAGCCACCAAATCCAGACACTATTGCATATGCCAGCAATATTTTGACGAAAGGACCCTGATATAACTATCTCGAGTGAGGCTATGCTAATGCCTGACAAACACAGATGGAGATGCTCACATTCATCTATAGAATGGAACACAAGGCCCCCAATGGAGGAGCTAGAGAAATTACCCAAGGAGTTGAAGGAGTCTACAACCCTTTAGGTGGAACAACAATATGAACTAAACAGAACCCCCAGAGCTCATGTCTCTAGAAGCATATGTAGCAGAAGATGGCCTAGTTGGCCATCACTAGGAAGAGAGGCCCCTTGGTCTTACAAACTTTATATGCCCCAGTACAGGGGAATGCCAGGGCCAGGAAGTGGGAGTGGGTGGGTGGGGGATCAGGGTAGGGGGTGGATATAGGGAACTTTCGGGATAGCATTTGAAATGTAAAAAAAAAAAAAAAGATCGACACCTTCATGAAAGAAGCCCAAAGGGCTGTGTCATGGGAAGACACAGTGAGAAGATACTCTACAAACCAGAAAGCCCTCACCTAACATGTGCCTGCCCGTGGCTTGATCCTGGACTCCTCAGTCTCTAGAACAATGAGGAACAGATGGCTGTTACTTTTAGGTGACCCTAATTTTTGTTATTTCTTTTCTTTTTCTTTTTCTTTTTTTTTTTTTTTTTGGTTTTTCGAGGCAGGGTTTCTCTGTATAGCCCTGGCTGTCCTGGAACTCACTTTGTAGACCAGGCTGGCCTGGAACTCAGAAATCCGCCTGCCTCTGCCCCCAGAGTGCTGGGATTAAAGGCGTGCACCACCACGCCCGGCTCTTGTTGCTCTTGTTATTATTATTATTATTTTTTAATGATTTTATTGTTTTTTATGTGTATGGGTGGTTTTGCCTGCATCTATATCTGTGTTCTATGTGCATACCTGGTAGCTGCAGAAGCGGGAAGAGAAAGTCAGAGGCTCTGGAACTGGACTTACAGGTAGCTGTTAGCTGCCATGTACAAACTGGGAATCAAACGTGGAGTCCTATGGAGGGGCAGCCAGTGCTCTTAACCACTGAACTATCTATCCAGCCCCTTGGAATTTCTTATGTAGCAGCTCACAGTAAGACACTATTGCTCCTTTTCCCATTCCCTAAAACAGGAAGGACCCACCACTAGTACTAGAATGTTTTCCCTGGCAGTAATCTTTCTAGTGTCTTTCCCTCTGATTGGGTAATGAAATACATGCTACAGCTGTGATTCTCCAAGGGGCCATTCATCAGCAAGGCTACAACCACACAAATGCTTCCTGGCTGCCAGAGGGGCAAGCAGAGAGTCAGAGCTTGCCCTGTGTAGCTCCCCTTGCTGGCTGGCAGTGAGTGTTACTTTTTGATTGCTGGGACAGAGTATCTGGCTAGAAACGGAGGACAGGTTTGCACCGGCTCACTCTTGGAGGGTGCTGTCTGTCCTGGTAGGAAAGCTGTAGCTGGCGGAAGTGTGAGTTTCAGAGCAGAGAACTGAGTGCCGCTGCTCCACCCACTTCTGCCCTGTCTTTCTAGTGCAGGATCCCAGCCACGCGGCGGCTCGTCTTCACGGTGGACATTCCCACCTCATTTATGGATCTCTGGAAATGCCCTCGTAGAAATCTGCCTTGGGGATGTGACTCAGGGATGTGACACCTTTTTCCGTAATTACTTTGTAAATTCAAATGTTCAGTCTGTTTCAATTTATTACTGGAGGCTGGAGAGATAGCTCAACAGTTAAGAGTGCTTGCTATGAGCCGGGCGTGGTGGCGCATGCCTTTAATCCTAGCACTTGGGAGGGCGAGGCAGGCAGATTTCTGAGTTCGAGGCCAGCCTGGTCTACAGAGTGAATTCCAGGACAGCCAGGGCTATACAGAGAAACCCTGTCTCGAAAAAACAAAATAACAAACAACAACAACAAAAAAGAGTGCTTGCTACTTGGCTAGGGGATCCAAATTTGGTTCCCAGAACCCACGTCAGACAGCTCACAACTGTAACTCCAGCTCCAGGGGACCCAATACACACTCTGGCCTGCACAGGCACCCACCTACACATACATATAAGTTAAAAAAATTATGGAGCGGGGCTGGTGAGATGGCTCAGTGGGTAAGAGCACCCGACTGCTCTTCCAAAGGTGATAAGTTCAAATCCCAGCATCCACATGGTGGCTCACAACCATCCCTAACGAGATCTCGCTCCCTCTTCTGGAGCGTCTGAAGACAGCTACAGTGTACTTACATATAATAAATAAAATAAATCTTAAAAAAAATTATGGAGCAAAATAGTATCAAACACAAAATAACATTTAATCCAAAATATTAGTATTTCCTATTAGTCTATTCACAACAGCAATCTTTTTTTAAAAAAACCTCTAATTTACATAATATCAAACTAATCTGAAATATGTGTTATTTCATCTTTAATGTCCTTAATTGCAGCTTGGACTACTGTTAAATTAGATATCTTTTCCTTTAAGAAAGCAATTTCTTTCTCTCTTTGCATTAAGTCAGAACCCAGTCTCCCAATGCGAAGTGTTAGGTCATTTACCAGTGGTTCCAAACGCGAAAAGTCCTTCTTCAAATTATACACCTTTGGCTTCAGATCGTTTGCAAAGCTCACTGCCTTCAGAACTTTAGCCCTCTCACTTTCCAAGCTTAAAAACCTATCCGTGTGCTCATCGAAATCGCCCTGGAGCTCAGCCAGCCTCTTTGTGACCGAGTCAATTCTTTTCGAATTTTCGCTTGCCGTCTTTCGGAGTGCTGTTGTTCGGTCGATGCTGCTCGAGAGGAGATCACCTATATTTTCTACCGTAGCTGTCTCTACTTTTTTTACTTTATTCTCCAGGGCTTGCACAGCATCTGTTAATGATTCGACTTCTGTTACTAAACCGGAAATCCGCCGAACATCTGTTTTCACGCTTGTGATCTTGAGGCCCATATCTTTGGCCATGGATGCTGTACCTTGGTCTACTTTTATAATGTCTTCAGAAAGACTTGTTAGTGTGTTATTCAGTATGCCCTGTTTCTCAGTTATCCTGTTAGACCATGTTTTCATCTCATGAATTTCTTTCTGCAGGAGCTTTAGATGAGCCACTATTTGGAAAGCCTTCAATTGTTCCAAGAGAGCTTCACATTTCTGATACTATAAGGAAATACAATACCACAGTGATTAAGTTAGTCAAAATTTAACATTTAAAATTCAGGTTGCATGTGTTTTTCTCCCTTATGACTTTGCTGCTCTTTGGGGAAGCATAAGGTAAAATATAGTGTTGAAAGAGCAAGCCTTGGGCCGGGGAGCTCTGGGTTTTGAATCCCAGGACTGAAGAAAAAAAAAAAAAACACAGAAGGAATTAGAAAAGATTAAAATTATTTAAGTATATTGCTAATGAATAAGAAACCTACTCAGGACATTTCATAAAACATTACTGGCAATGACTTTTCTTGATGGTTCTTATATCATTGGTCCCTTATATAGCAACAGAATGAGCTAAAGGAGATGTGGTGCTTTCTTCATAGCCAGAGAAGAGACAAAATCTCTAGATTCTATTTGGCATTTTTTTTTTGAAGTCTTGAGTTTTGCTATGCAGTCCAGACGTGTGTGAAACACCTGATTCCTCAGTTTAAAAAAAGAAGTTTTATTAAGATAGCACAGGCTGTTTAGTTAAAAAAAAAGCTTTATTAAGATATTAACTGAGGGGCTGGTGAGATGGCTCAGTGGGTAAGAGCACCGGACTGCTCTTCCGAAGGTGATAAGTTCAAATCCCAGCATCCACATGGTGGCTCACAACCATCCATAACGAGATCTGGCGCCCTCTTCTGGAGTGTATGAAGACAGCTACAGTGTACTTACATATAATAAATTAAAAAAAAAAGATATTAACTGAGAGGCTGGAGAGATGGCTCAGCAGTTAAGAGTACTTGCTGCTCTTGCAGAGGTCCTGAGTTCAATTCTCAGCATCCACAATGGTAGCTCGTAACCCTTATCTTTCCAGCTTCTGAGGATCCTATATCATCTCCCAGCCTCATGGGTACCAGCATGGACACAGCAGACACTCATACTGGTAAACACACATACACATACATTTAAGACAATCTTCGTAAAAGATATTTTTCTAATGAAAAGTAGTCTTCTGGTCTTCTGTGTGTGTGGGGTATGTGTGTGAGTGGTTCATTTGTCTGTGTGGACATCAATGTGTGTCTCATGTGTCTTCTACTATTTTTTTTAAAGAATTATTTATTTAAGTATGTGAGTACACTGTAGCTGTCTTCAGACACACCAGAAGAGAGCATCAGATCTCATTACAGATGGTTGTGAGCCACCATGTGGTTGCTGGGAATTGAACTCAGGACCTCTGGAAGAGCAGTCAGTGCTCTTAACCATCTCTCTAGCCCCTGTCTACTACTATTGCTCACTTTTCTCCTCCCTTCCTTCCTTCCTTCCTTCCTTCCTTCCTTCCTTCCTTCCTTTCTTCCGAGACAGGGTCTCACCATCTACCCCTGGCCTGAAAGCTCCTATGTAGACCAGACTGGCCATGAACTCACAGAGACCCATCTGCCTTTGTCTCTTGAGAGTTGGGAATCAAGGCTTGGGCCACCATACATGGTCCCACCTTATTTTCTGAGTCAAAGTCTCTCTATAAACATGGGACTCACTAATTGGCTGATTAGCTGGCCAGGGGGCTCGGGGGTTCATCCTGTTTCCATCAAGAGCTGGAATTAAAGATATGCACTCTATATCAAGTTTTGAAAAACATTAAAAAATGTTAACACATGTATATACCTGTATGAGTCTGTGTATACTACACAGATCAGGAGCCCACGTGGGCTGGGGAAGGGCCTCAGATACCTTGGAAATGGAATTACAGGCAGTCATGAGCCTCCATGTGGGTGCTGGGAACCAAACCTGAGTCTTTTGTAAGAACAATAAGGACTCTTAAGCACTGAGCCATCTACACCCCTTTTTACCCACATTTTATGTGGGTAGTAGATATCCAAACTCAGATTCTTAGCTTTATCTGTTGACCCATCTCCCTGGTTCCCAGATAATATTTTGAATGCAGATTTTAAAAACAGTGACTGTAACAAAAATATTATAATGACTACTTCAGCCAAGGTAGCAAACCCCCTCTTGGCTCCACCACACATTTGGTTTCAGTGTATATTTGAGGACTTTCTCTTCAGTAGCTTTGATACTACATTAGTGATTGAGATAGGTGACCCAGAGTGTGTCTCTAGTAGGGAAGTCAGCTTGTGACACGGTTATGCAGAGTACAACATGGACTAGTAGCTACAAACACGAAGCAAATCAGTAGCAACTGTAAAATATTTCATCTTTAAGGATCACATTTTGCAATGCGCTGATCTGCTGGAATAGCTTCCCGTGGGTGAGAGGAAGAGAAGGCTCGCTTCTGTCTATTTTATCACTAGGCTGCCATCTGCTAATGTAGCTACTGCCACAGAGCAAGCACAGCTTAATCGTATCGCTCAATAAAGACAACTTAGAGCTCATTCTTAGGGGACAGATCATAGGAAGCTGCTTCGTTTCACTTGGTAGCTTGGAAGAGGATTTATTGTGAACTTGGAAAATGGGAACTTAATACAACATGCGAACAGACTGGAAAGGGTGAAGTTCTTTCCACTCTTCTCCTCTCCATCCTCCTACTCCCTCCTCCCCCACTCTTCTTTTCTTCCTTGCTTTTCCGTGCTGGAGGTCAAGTTCAGGACCTTGCACATGACAGGCAGTCACTCTCCCGAGCTACATCCCTAGCTATTCCTTTAATTGTTGAATTGTATGTATGTATGTATGTGTATATGTATGTAGAGACAAAGTCTCATGTAGTCTGTCTGTCTGTATGTATGTATAGACAGTCTCATGCAGCCTGTATGTATGTGAATATAGAGACAGTCTTTTGCAGCCTGTATGTATGTATGTATGTATGTATGTATGTATGTATGTATGTGTATGTGTATATGTGTATGTGTATATGTATATATAGAGACAGAGTTTCATGCAGCCCAGGCTGACCTTGAGCTCTCTATGTAGTTGATGATGATCCTGAGTTTATGATCTTCTAGCTTTCATTTCCTGCATGTTAGATTAGAGGTTTGTGCCAAAAGGCCTGGTTTTATGCGGAGCTGGAGATAGAACCCAGTGCTTCAGAAATGCTGGGCAGATACTCTACCAGCTAAGCCATATCTCCAGCCCCTTCTGAAAAAAAAATACCAACTTATTTTAGTATTTTACATGTGTGGGTGTTTTGCCCACATGCATGTAAGTGTACCATGTGTGTGCCTAGATGCCTGTGGAGGAAACTGGGGTCATGGATGATTGTGAGCCACCACGTGGGTGCTGGGGACTAAACTCAGGTTCTCTTCGAAAACAGTGGGCGACTCTCCTGCTCCTGATGTAACTATTGCTATAAATACATTTCAAAACTGCACACCCAGAAGCTTAAAAATAATTAGGTGTTTATTCTGTAAAACTTACTTTATTTTTTTTATATATTATGTGTACGCATCTGTATCTGTGTGGGGGTTTGTGCATGTGAGTCCGGTTGCCTGTGGAGACCAAGAGGCCCCTGAATCCTCTAGAGCTGGGGTTCCAGGTGACCGTGAGCAGCCTTGAGTGGATGCTGAGAACGGAGTCTGGCTCTCTGCAGGAGCTGCAGGCACTCTTAGCCCGAACTGTCTCTTCAGCCCCTCACTTGGCAAAACTTTTGTTGTTAGTGTCCTGCCAGGTGGCCCAGCTTGGCCATGAACTTGGACTCTTCCTGCTACAACCAGGAGTTATAGACACAGACCACCATGCCTGGGTGTAAAACTGCTTTGTGTGTGCTGAAATTTTTTAAATAAATGGACAGTACTCTCTATAAGCTAACTGATACATAAAATTTATTATCAATTACAGAGATACAAAAGTGTGGATTATAATACTGGGAATTTGCTATAAAGCACAACAATATGACGTCCTGTGCCATGACATAGAACTATGATCCCTGTTACTTGAAATGCAGAAGCAGGAAGATGGTGACTTAAGACTAACCTGGGCTACATCTTGAGACCCTGTCTCAAAATGAAAACAAAAAACTCCAAAACAAAGAAAGAAAGAAACAAAGGAAAACTCGTTAAATGTTAATCTACAATGATGATTTTGTTAAACAGGAAATTAAAATATATTTATTTTATGAATGTGAGTGTTCTGCATGTATATATGTCTGTGCACCATGTGCATGCCATGCATGGTACCTGCAGGAGTCATAAGGCTGTGCTGGATATACTGGAAGCTGAGTTACAGATGGCTATGAGCCATCACGTGGGTGCTGGGAATCAAACCCAAGTCCTCTGTAAGAACAACCAGTGCTCTTAACCACTGAGCCATCTCTTCAGCCTCAGAACAAATTTCTTAGCAAAGGAATACACAGACACACTTGTTCAATAGTTTCCTCATGTCTCTGTTTTCCAGGGCTGGTATTATGGGCAGGGGATGCTAGACCCAGCTTTTTATGTCAGTGTCTGGTATTAAACCCTAATCCTGGTCCTTGTGCTTACACAGCAAGCCTCTCATTTATTGAACTATCTCCTGGTCCTAGTTTTTGTTTTTGTTTTGTTTATTTTGTTTTTAGACATAGTCTCACTATGTAGACCAGGGTGATCTTGAACTTAGAGAGCCGACTGCCTTTACCTCTGGAGTGCTGGTATCAAAGGTGTGCACCAAGGTACTTAGCTCCAGCCCTACTTTTTAAAAAAATTAATATCTGTAACAAATTTAGTTTCATACATTAAAGAATCTTTAAAATAATGATATAAATATGTCATTATTATCACAATTTATTGCTATGCTATTTTATCTTTAAAATAGGCACAGGCTTATCAACATGTTTTTATTTTAAGTATCTATTAATTGTATTTAGTAAATTCTAGTGTCACACAGTTCAAACTTTAGAAATAAAAGTCCAGCTACACAAAGAGACTCCAGAAACTCATACTTCAAAACATAACCAATTCATAGAAAAGGCTATAAATGAGAACACATTAAGAACACATTCACTCAGCCGGGCGTGGTGGCACACGCCTTTAATCCCAGCACTTGGGAGGCAGAGGCAGGTGGATTTCTGACTTTGAGGCCAGCCTGGTCTACAAAGTGAGTTCCAGGACAGCCAGAGCAATACAGAGAAACCCTGTCTCAAAAAACCAAAAAAAAAAAAAAAAAAAAAGAACACATTCATTCACATTTTAAACCTCTTATAAGTATCTGTAACACAGCTTAGAACCTTCACAAAAGGGAAGATACTTTTCTGTTTTCATAGTTTTCATACTGTGGCACTACCTCACAGGAGAGCCCCTTGGTTCTCCTGCAGGAAGGTTACCTTCTATTTTACATACACTTCCTATGAACTTGGTTGTCTGAATTAAAAAAAAAAAGCCCCAAAAATCTGGGAGAAGAAGGTATGTTACCAACTGGCTGCAAGAGCAGGCGACAGAAAAGTTGTGAGAAACAGACATAGCTTAGAGAACAGATAATAAAGGTCACAGTGAGCCGGACGTGCTGGCGCACGCCTTTAATCCCAGCACTCGGGAGGCAGAGGCAGGCGGATTTCTGAGTTCGAGGCCAGCCTGGTCTACAAAGTGAGTTCCAGGACAGCCAGAGCTACACAGAGAAACCCTGTCTCGAAAAAAAAAATGGTCACAGTGAAATGATAAGAGGTTTTAATATTTGCTATAGATTATCTGTCTGTCTCTTTATCTCCATAATAGATACAATAATACAACTCATAATAATGTCTATTAATCATTGGAAAGACATGTAAATATTAAATATACTGCTTAAAAAGGTAGAGCAATATATATTTTAGAAGCATTTCTATGAAAATAGTTAAAGTAAGTTTTAGAGGTTAAAAAGATAAAAGTTTGATAAGATGCATATTCCATATGGCGCATACTCCACTTATTCTTGAGTAACATGAGGCAGATCAAAAAAAAAAAAACCCAAAAATGTAGGACTGAATGATTCCTACTTAGTAGTGCGGCCCATCAGAAGATGTGCAGTAAATTTAATAATCATCAGTTCCCTTATTTTCTAGGTTATACTCTCCCAAAGTCCCCTTTTCTCGTGCACTTGAATATGCTATGAAATCATGAACTTTCCCTTTTAGAACGAGCAGCTCATTTTGCATCTTTAGTAAGCTGTTGTCATACTGAATCCCCTCCAGGGTTTTCTGCATCTCCATGATCTCAGACACGGCCCTCAGCATGTCGTCCTCCAGGTTGAACATCTGCACTGTCAGCTCCTCCATCTTCCTTTCTGTTCCTATCAGATCCTGAGAGACTCTGAGAACGGAGTGGACAGCATTTTCTATGGTTGGCAAGTGTGCCTTGCACTCTTCTACTTTGGGTTTGTAGCTGGAGAGTTTGTTGGTCAGATCTTCGTCTCTGGCTAGGAGCATGTGCTGTTCGTCTTCTAGCTTCTTAACTGCTTTGGTATCAGAGCTAAGCTGGGCCTCGACCCGTAGAAGATCTTCCTCTTCTTGCCTGCTCACTGTTTTGATGTTTCTCAGTGTGCTGTCTTCCAAATCTTTTAGCCGTTCAGTGAGTGATTTTATTTCTTGCTCAGCTGAGTTAATCTTCAGGGTAACTTCAGAATGTGTATCCTTCGCTTCTGATTTGAAGACGGCAGTGTCATCGCTCATTTCTGCCAGTGTTCTCTTCCAGAAGTCTGTAATGTTCTGGAATTTCTCATTAAGGTTTTGCATCTTTTGTGTGAGCATCTCTTCACTAGTCTCAATGTCACGTATGGATCTTTGGAGGCCAGATACTTCCTGTTCAAACTGGGTCATCAAAGTCATGGATGATGTAGCTTCCTGCAGGGCATTTTCAGTAGACTCAAGCTGTATTTATAACACAAAACAATCCCTGAGCTACTTAATCATTTTTATATTAGAGAAACATACTTTAGCAATCAGGAGCATAACATATACAAGGTTCAAATTCTGAAGATGCCTAAAATATCTAATCACATATGAATCACATCAACAGAAATATTTATTATTATTATTATTATTTAGTTTTTTGAGACAGGATTTTTCTGTATAGCTCTGGCTGTCCTGGAACTCATTTTGTAGACCAGGCTGGCCTCGAACTCAGAAATCTGCCTGCCTCTGTCTCCCGAGTGCTGGGATTAAAGGTGTGTGCCACCACACCAGGCAGAAATATTTATTATTAATAGTTTAAACAAATTTAGTAGAGTAGCCTTATGTTAGAAAAATGTATACGTGAATTCATAATCCTAGTTATTTAATATATCTTTTTTATGAGGGTATAGTCAAAAGAAATGATGTTAAATTTTTTGAAGTAATTGTAGTTCTGTTTTTTTCAAAACACTGTAAGTAACTAGATGTCATTTTTATGGCCATTTGGCTTTTTTATTAGGAAACTATAACAATGTAGAGTTTGCTACCTCCCCTAAATCCTATGTCTTTGGAAGTTTCTGGCTGAATTGTTATCATTACTTTTGCTAACCTCTCAGAGAGAAAGAACTAGAAATGGATTGTAAAAAGGCAAAATGAATTTTTATAAAAATAGTTGAAACATGTGACATCAAATGGCAAAATGTTTATCTGTAAATCAGGATAAGCCTCTAAGACCTCTTAAAATGGGCCTGGGGTATTTGGAAGGGGCCATGCCATGCCACAGGCTTAGCTAGTTTCTCTCCTCACAGGCATGAAAGCCTTAGAGAAAAACCTAGAAATGATTAATAAGCTATGAAGTGTTTGCAGCACTGTCCTGTGACGGGACACTGAACATGACATAGTTCTGCTCTTCAGTGGTTTACGTAGTGAGCAAAGCAATTTGCTGGCCAACAAGACGTGTGTCTAACAGGGGAGATACATGGAAGCCAACAAGACGTGTGTCTAACAGGGAGATACATGGAAGCCAACAAGATGTGTGTCTAACAGGGAGATACATGGAAGCCAACAAGACGTGTGTCTAACAGGGAGATACATGGAAGCCAACAAGACGTGTGTCTAACAGGGAGATACATGGAAGCCAACAAGACGTGTGTCTAACAGGGAGATACATGGAAGCACTTAGTGGTCTCCTGACCTAGACTTCAGTGACTAACTTCCTCTAGAAGCACAACCTGATAATCATGTCCTCTCTAAATCACCTTACCCTCTACCTTCCAGATTAAGGCTTTGAAAACCGCTAAGCGGGCTGGAGAGATGGCTCAGTGGTTAAGAGCGCCGACTGCTCTTCCGAAGGCCTTGAGTTCAAATCCCAGCAATCACATGGTGGCTCACAACCATCCGTAACGAGATCTGGTGCCCTCTTCAGGAGTGTCTGAAGACAGCTACAGTGTACTTACATATAATAAATAAATAAATCTTTAAAAAAAAAAAGAAAAAGAAAATTGCTAAGCATGTCATGTGACACCATTAAAAAACCTCAGATGCTTTCTGACACTTGTGAGACAAGCCCACAGCCTTAGCCTCAACCATCAGGACATCCTGCACTACCTGTTACATTGTTAGTTGCCACATGTAGTTCCTTGAGTGTTCGGTTTATTTATTTATTTATTTAGCCAGACCTTGTGCAAGACGCTGGTTATAAAATATCAATTTGGGGCTGGACAGATGGGTCAGCGGTTAAGAGCACTGACTCAACACAGGGCACAAAGGAAGTTCAGAGGTGAGAAGAGACAGGGAATTAAAGTGGGAAAGCCTAAAATGACTGAAATCTGCCTTAACAGATGGATTAACTGGCCCGGTGAAGAGCTGAAGGGTCCAAATTTCTTCCTGTTTTGTTGTGGTGGGTTTTGTCCCAAAATATCAAAAGCTTTAGGAACACCTTCCTTCCTTCCTTCCTTCCTTCCTTCCTTCCTTCCTTCCTTCCTTCCTTCCTTCTTTCCTTCCTTTCTTTCTCAAACATTTTAAATTTTAAAATGTTCTGTGTACGAGTATATGTGTACCACATGTCTGTAGTGCTACAGACATCAGAACGAGGCTTGGGATCCCCCGGAACTGGAGTTACAGACAGTAGTGAACCACACCATGTGGGTCCTAGGAACTGAACCTTTGTCTTCTGATAGGCAGCCAGTGCTCTTAACCACTGAGCCACCTTTCCAGCTCCTGGAACACACTTCTTGATGAACCTGGACAGTATCTGATGTAAGGGAGATTCAAAAAACCACTGAGGGAATTCAGTATGACAACAGCTTTCTGGGACCATCTGAACAAAGGATGCATGTAATAGGTGAAACTGTGCTATCCAGGCATTAGATGACACGTATGTAACAGAACTAGTTAATAAAAGAAGACCACTCCGAAATGTCTAAAAGCTACTTTAATACCCGCATGTAGCCACACCACAGCTAGAAGTTCATTTAAACACAAGTTCTGAGAACCACTTGTAACTAGTAACAGTGTTAGGCTGTGTTGACTGAATGGAGCTGCGCATTGGATGGAGTCTTGTAACAAGAGCTTTTACCCACTAAGCGTCTGGCTGGTCCCACGTTTTAACTTTATATCTAAAGATCAAACCTGCCTTTGTTTGTTTTGCTTAGCCCTGGCTGGTCTGGAACTTGCTGTGTAGACTAGGCCAATGTTGAACTCACAGAGATTTGCCTGCCTCAGTCTACAGAGTGCTGGGATTAAAGATGCGTACTATCATGTCCAGCTTGAGAAACAACCACACTTTCTTTTTTTTTTTTTTTTTTTTTTTTTTTTTTTTTTTTTTTTTTTTTTTTTTGGTTTTTCTAGACAGGGTTTCTCAGTGTATCCTTGGCTGTCCTGGAACTCACTCTGTAGACCTGGCTGGCCTCGAAATCAGAAATCCGCCTGTCTCTGCCTCCCGAGTGCTGGGATTAAAGGCGTGCGCCACCACTGCCCAGCTAACAGCCACACTTTCAATGCTTCCTAGGAATTAACTTTGATCATAGGGAGAATGCCAAGGAGAAAGCCTGCTTAGGAGTTAAAATAGTGATAGTTTGAAGGCAGAAGAAGGACACTTCGACCTGACGTAGGAGAATGGTAGTAGTGGAGAAGGGAGACTCTCCCCCAGATAAGTGAATTAATACATTACCTTGCTGGAAATTAGACTGATTTTACTCTGGAGGCCTTGAAACTCGCTGCTCTCTGTTTGCAGTAACTGGTATTGGTTTTCTACCTTCGCAAACTTTTCTGATTGTTGAAATACAAGCCTGGAAAAGAAAAGAAAAAAAAAAACAAAACAAAAGACTGATGACTATCACTCACTCCTGGTGAGAACCATGTGTGTTCTCAGATAGTCGCTGCAGTATTAGTCTGATGGCTGCACCACCAAGGCGACCTTGTGTGTGGAAGGCAACTGCATTAGCTCAATGCAGAGAAGAGTCAACACTGCCTCTCTTCAGACCTCAGGGCTCAGGGAGTGAGGCAGAGGAGTATCTCTAACAGATGTAAGAAAAAGAAATGTTTTGGGAGAATCCAGGGTTGGAATAAAATCTTTGATCTCTTCTGAGGATATAGTAGTTCGATACCCAGCACTACTAAGCTATCATCCCCCAAACTATCGTCCAGACTGTGTGGTATGAATGCCTGTAATTGTATTATTCAGAGAGGCAGAGGCAGGAGGACCATAGCTTCTAGGTCACGCCATCCTCCATTATCACACAGTGAGTCGAAGGCTTAAAGGCCAACTACATGAGACTTTGTCTCAAAAAGAAGTTAGGAAGAGACAGAAAAGTACAGAAGAGAGCCATTGTCAAGGTAATACAATACACATGCAAAGCAGGGTGTGACAACTCTATGTGACTCAACAGTACACTCGGAGGTACAGTGTAGATGTCATTCTGAAATGAGGGCTTGGGGTGCAGGGGGATGGCTCAGTGGATAATGTGCTAGTCATATAAGCAGGAGGACCTGAGCATGCTCCCCATCACCCACATACAAAGCTAGGCTTGGTGCTGCACTTGTGGTCCCAGAGCTGGGGAAGCAGACATGAGGATTCCTAGGCTAGTCGGTCAGTCAGCCTAATCTAATGAGACGGACGCAGGTCTTAGTGGGAGACCCTGTCTCAAAACACAAGGCTGCTGGCTTCTGAGGGGTGATAACAGAGGTTGCCCTCTGGCTTCTACACACACGCACCCACATGTACACTCACACAGCCATACAGAAAAGGAAGACTAGTGCTGAGGGTAGGGCTCAGTGGTAGGAAGGGTGCTTTCCTGGCATGTCAAAGACCCCAGGTTTGATATATATGCCGATATAAGCAAACAAAATCAGAGAAAAAGAGGGAAAAAATCCCCCACCAAAACCCCAAAACCCATTGTATTTGGGCTGGGAGATGATGGCACGAGGCTGCTCTTCTAAAGACACACGTTTTATCTCAAGCATCCAGATGGCAGCTCACAACAGTCTGTGTTACTTCATGAATTTATTCTCATAAACTTATCCTACAGAGGAGTGAAGTTACTTAGAGTGAAACATTACTATATGAGACCTTGAGTAAAAGTTGATCCATTATAAAAATGCCTTACTAAGCCTGGAGAGATGGCACGAAGATTAAAAGTCCTTGCTGCTAATCCAGAAGACCCAAGTTCAGTTCCCAGCAATGTCGTCCAGAGGCAGATGTGCATGGGCACGGGCACGGGCACACACACATGCACACACACACACACACACACACACACACACACACACACACAGATGGAGACAGACAGACACAAACACATGCAGGCACACAAACAGACAGACACACAGATGCACATATACAGAGATGCACACAGACAGACAGACAGACATACACACAGAGACACACAGACACAGACAGACAGACAGACACATACACACAGACAGGGAGATAGAGACAGAAATAGCTTATTTAGAGCTTTTGATTGTGTTAGACATTTTAATGTCTACTGCTGGATTTCTCTTCAAATTCAAGCATTAAGCAATGCCAGCTTATCAGTACCTCTGATACTTTGTTATTTCCCCCTTCTCCTTTAGGTTAGCCTCTCACCAAATTAAGAGACCCTTGCTACCAGTGGATAATACGGGCAGGGAAAAAGCAGCATGACTTTCTGTCTTAATGGGAGAGATGAAAAAGAAAGGAAAAAAGATGCGGCCTGTACAGTGCTGATGAACTATACTGCCTTTTATTCCCACCCATGTGTACTTCATAAGTATTAACTCATTTGAAATTAAGGAAGAGAATGGTGTGTTTTCTAGAAGCCAAGAGAGTATGCCAAAGGAGAGCTCTTGATCCCTGAAGAATCACGTTCTTAAACTGGCATCAGGGTTATGTCCAAGGTGTTTCATCCTGTTTAATGAATGAGAGGTGTCTTCATTCATCTTCTGACTCTGACAGGAGCAGTTCCCAGTCTTTCTGCTTAGATGAGGTTGCCAAAGATCTGAAATTAGAGTCTAGTAAGGGATGTAGCTTCTAGTTAAAAAAAAATAGGACCAACTTAGGGCTGGGGTGTTGGGGGTTTCTAGTTCCAGAATCTTTAGAATTAATTAATTTTAAGATTTTATTTATATGGGGGCTGGTGAGATGGCTCAGCGGGTTAGAGCACCCGACTGCTCTTCCAAAGGTGATGAGTTCAAATCCCAGCAACCACATGGTGGCTTACAACCACCCGTAGCAAGATCTGACGCCCTCCTCTGGTGCGTCTGAAGTCAGCTACAGCATACTTATGAAGAATAATAAGAAATGAATCCTTGGACCGGAGAGACCAACCGGAGCAAGCCAGGCTGTCCGGAGCGAGCGGAGCCGAACGGGGACGGCCGGAGCAAGCGGGACGCCGGAGCTAGCAGGGCCGGAGCGAGTGGGCCGAACGGGGACGGCCGGAACGAGCGGGGCCAAACCGGAGCAAGCGGAGCCGATAGGAGCGAGCGGGGCTGGCTGGAACAAGCGGGGGCCGTATGGGGGCGGCCAGGAGCAAGTGGGGCTGGCCGGAGAGAGCGGGGTCCAGCAGAGCGAGCAGGGTTGACCGGAACAAGGGAAAAAAAAAGATTTTATTTATTTAGATTTATTTTTATTTTATGTGCATTGATGATTTGACTGCATGTATGTCTGTGTGAGGGTGTCGGATTCCCTGGTACAGGAGTTGCAGACAGTTGTGAGCTGCCATATGGGTGCTGGGAATTGAACCGAGGTCCTCTGTAGGAGTAGCCAGTGCTCTTAACCACTGAGCCATCTCTCCAGCTCCCTTATTTATTTTTTTAATGTTTGAGTTTTTATCTAAATGTATGTACGTATATGTACCACACGTGTGCCTGATGTATGAGGAAGCCAAAAGTGGGGGGTCAGAAGTTATAGATGCTGTGAACCGTTAAGTGGGCCCTCAGAACAGAACCTGTATCCGCTGCGAGAGACGCAAGTAGTCATAACCACTGAGCATTCTCCAACTCTCTATCCCCAGATTTTTGTTTGTTTGTTTGTTCTTTCAAGATAGGGTCTCATATGTAGCCCTGGCTGTTCTAGAACTCACTAGGTTGGCCTTGAACTCTCAGAGATCTGCCAGCCTCTGTTTCCTCAGTGCAGGGATGAAAGGCATGGACCACTACCTCGTGCTTCAGAAACTTGATCTGATTTTGGGTTAACACTGAGGGGAGGCAACATATCACACAGGTTAAATATCTAGACTCCTTTGGCTCTGCATTTACTATAACCAACCACCTTTGACAAATTAAGTTTATCTTTATTCCTGTTTCTATCTAGAAAGTAGAAATTATAATTCCTCATGGGTTTTGGAGAAATAAAATAGTCTCATATTTATAAAAGCACATAGAATAATGTCTTTTTCTGTCCTTGCTTCCTTCCTCTGTGGTCCTGAGGGTACTCAGGGTCTTGTGAATGCTAGGCAGGTAAGTGCTCCTTAGCCCTCTCTTTTGGACCCCTTTGCGCATTCTCCCATCTCTCTTACATGACTCCCTTCTGCTTATACTTGGTCGCCGCTGTAGTCCTACCACTAAACACTAAGCTGAACTAGAGGGCTGATTTGATAAACAAACCAAGTAGGAGACAGATGTATCGATCACTTG
This sequence comes from Mus minutoides, assembly GCA_902729485.2. Taxonomy (NCBI): domain Eukaryota; kingdom Metazoa; phylum Chordata; class Mammalia; order Rodentia; family Muridae; genus Mus; species Mus minutoides. The sequence continues at coordinate 132,134 of LR751012.1, forward strand.
CAAGTCTCTATGGGAGCAGGACTTTGTTTGGGCCTCCTTCACTATCACACAGGTGAAGTCTTAAACGTGTTAGATGCGGGAGAAAGGAACCTGCGAGGGGTCAGCTTTCAGTGTAGACCTTCCAAAAGCATCTTCCCTCCCTCACAGCCGCTGCGGTCTATCCAGGCCTCAAGGAAGTTTAGGATCCTGTGTTAGTGAATAGCGCATAGCCGCCACCTCTGAGGGAGTCTATCGCATCGTCGTCGGCAGACAGATGACTGAGGAATTAACAGGATTTCTCTGCCTCTCTTCCAACTTGGTACTGAGAAAGAGCAAATAGTCACAGGACGCAGTTATGGTCCATTACAGGGTCACTATTACAGTCATCCCATCTACAGCTACCTCATGTTCAGGGAACACTGACCGCATTCTATTATTTAAGACCAGGGCAAGGTTGGGTGTGGCGGCCCATGTACTTGGAAGGAGAAGTAGGGGAATTGCCACGAGTTTGAGACTAAACCCCAGTCTAAAAAAACGAAAACAAAACCAAAAGGCCAGCCATGGTTTACACCGTTAATCCCAGCACTCGGGAGGCCTGCATGTGAGTTCCAGGCCAGCCATGGCTACCTAGTGAAACCCCATCTCTACAAAAACCAAAACTCGAATCACCCAACAAAACCCGTAAGTGTTTAAAGTATAACGCCATATTTTATATGAAACTCTACTAACACTAGTAACAACAACAAAAACAACAAAACCCCTAGAGATAGAGTTAGCTAAGATATTAAAAGATTTATAGAGGGGCCTGGAGAGATGGCTCAGTGGTTAAGAGCGATGTAGAGAGAGTTATACTGGATGAGAGAGAAAGCCCTGAATCCTATTCCTTGTTAAAAGAGCTTTTGAGGAGCTGGGAGGATGGCCCAATGGGGAGATGCTTGCCCTCTGTATCTGTGACCCTAGCACATGAGGAGAGAGGGGGAGGGGCAACAGGACCACTAAAATTCTCTGGCCAGGCAGTCTAGCCAATCGGTGAGTCCTAGGTTCGGTGAGACCCTCTCTCAAAGACGTTAGGTGGAGAGTGACAGGCACAGATGTAGCTATGAGGCTTCCACGTGGGCTCACCATGCACCTGCTCGGGTCACACCCTTACCACTAGCTACACTCTCACTTTTTTCTTTTTGTGACTTAAGTTTTATTGCATTATGATGAGAAAAGATACATAATTCCAATTTATCTGACTTTGTTAACATTTAAAAACATATTTTGAGTAAATAGACTTACATCACATTTTTCTTTCCCTTTTGTACCCCAACTCCTCCTGGAGAGCCCCCCAAAACCTGCCTACCCTTCGTTTTTTATCATATTCTTTAAAATTCTTAAAATATTGTAATAATAAAAATGAGTATTATAAAAGTTGTTTGATTATAAAACAACAATCAATTGAACAGTCTTATGTAGATGTTTGTCTACAGTAATACTGAAAATACATACACTTTTCTCAATATAAATTTTAAATAACTCCAAATATATTAACTGTGTGTTATTTTTAAATAATATATCACTATTAGTTTTTTTAATGAACATAAATAAAGTCTTTTTGTTTGTTTGTTTTGGTTTTAGTGGAGCTTAAAATCTTGGCTCTTACTGTGGTACAAACACAAAACAAGAACAGTGTTTGGACATCGGAGTTCGTTGTAATAAGGCTGTACTTGAATGTCCCACACATCACCAAAGGATTTTACCTCCATAGTAGCTAAGCTAAGAGTTGACAGTTCCGCTGTGCCAAGTAATGAATTGTAGGCACGGTTTTTGGATACAGATTTACACTCTCGCTTCGTAATTTTGATATGGCATTTAAAAAATCATTTTGCAGAGACAAAGCTCAGCTTATAACTTACCTTTCTAATCAGTGTAACTAACATGTTTTGTCTTTCGATTCCCTTAATGTTAGATCTCTGAGATGAAGCACTACTTTTTTGTTTGTTTGTTTGTTTTTGTTTTCTCGAGACAGGGTTTCTCTGTGTAGCCCTGGCTGTCCTGGAACTCACTTTGTAGACCAGGCTGGCCTCGAACTCAGAAATCCGCCTGCCTCTGCCTCCCGAGTGCTGGGATTAAAGGCATGCGCCACCACGCTCGGCGAAGCACTACTTTTTAAGGTGTATGTGTGTGTGTGTGTGTGTGTGTGTGTGTGTGTGTGTGTAAGTTAGTCAGAGACTGAAGTTGGTTGTCTTTCTCAATTGCCTTCCACCTCACTACTACTTTTACTTGTGTGTGTGCGGTCACAGGTGTTCCACTGTGCATGTATGGAGGTCAGAGGACAACCCTTGGGACTCAGTTCTCTTCTTCCATTGTGTGAATGCCGGGGACAGAATTCAGGCTGTCCTTTGGCTTTGCAGGGCAAATGCCTTTATCAGACTTACCGTCTTGCTGTCTCAACGGAATCATTTTTTGAACTTGAATTACCAAAAAAGCTGAACATTCTATGAAATAGTTTACTTAGTGGATTATGAGGCTTTGTCTAATTAATGGGAACTAGAGTAATAAACTTAGCAACTAAAACCACTTGTATTGAGCCCCAGTGCAGTGTTCTCAGCCTTCCTAATGCTGTGACCCTTTAATACAGTTCCTCATGTCGTGGTGAGCCCCAACCATAAAATTATTTTCATTGCTATTTCATAACTGTAATTTTGCTACCATTATGCATCACAATATAAATATCTGATATGTTACCCCTGTGGGGGGTCTCAACCCACAGGGTGAGAAACACTGCCCTACAGAGAAACAGCAATAACTCAGTAATATTCTTTCCCAATACAAAATGTACCATGTCCCCATCTACCTAAAAAAGGTCATGCATTTTAAGGTATGAGTAGTTTATTTAAAACAGCAAATCCAACACATTTAGATCAAAATGAATGAATATATTCCTCAAATACTAACACTATCATTAAATAAAGTTCTTTTTAAAGAGAACAATGATCCATATTTCAGTTGAACAAGTTTTTATTAACTTATCACAAAACCCAGTACTCAAGCAGTACCCAGTACAAATGCCTGCAATCCTAGCACTTGGGAGGTGGAGGCAGGAGGATCAGGGGGGTTCAATGTCACCTTTGGCTGCATAGTGAATTCTAATCCAACCTAGGCTACCTAAGAGCCTGTCTCAAAAAAAGCAAACCAACCACTCAACCATAGACCCTCCAAAACTCCAGGACTCAGGGTGTCACCAAAAAACTAAGCTGGAAATATACCTGCATCAAAAATGTTCTACCCTGGAGGATATCCAGAGTCTTTTCTGAATTCTATTAGCACTCTTATTCCACATTACGCTAATATACGGTTGGTTTCAAAACTACAAATGTTGAGCAGGGTGGCGGTGCCCCCACTACTGCAAATAAAGTGTAAAAATATGTGTATATAGCTGGGCTGTATGTGTCATAGAGCCAGGTTGTGGTGGCACATGCCTTTAACACCAGTACTAGGTGGAGGCAGGCAGATCTCTGAGTTCGAGGCCCGCCTGGTCTACAAAGTGAGTTCCATGACAGCCAGAGAAACCCTGTATCGAAAAACCAAAACAACAACAATAACAAAACATGAATTAAGGGGAAACATATTCTTTACAGTGTTACATACAGTTCAACTTGTAATTTAGGAATAAGTCTATATAGTCTTTTATAGCTGTTAACATGCATGTCTGGTGTCTTATAACCATTGGTAACTCCAGTTTCTCGGATCTGACACTCTCTTGCGGGCTTCTTGCGCACCTGCACACACGTGCATAAATACACTGACACTCATACACCTAAACAAAAATAAATCTTTAAAAAATGACTATAGTTTTAATGTAGGCACACAGTTCTAAATAGGAGAAAGTCTCATTAGCATTTATCGCTCAGCAACAACGTACTTTTTTTTTTTTTAATTAGGCTGCAGACATTTTAAGAGTGCGATTTTTGGTGGAGGGTGGAGCAAACTCATCCGCAAAGCTGCAGAACGGACGGGAAGTAGCGGTTTTTAGTTATGTGCAAACTTGTGACGTGCAGTAGTAGATGCTTAATAAAGTGTGGGCTGAGTCCTATATGACATGTTCCCAGACTTTAGAGGGCAGCAACAGGAGCATGCTACCAGAACATTGTTAAAAGAGAGGATTCAAGCGAGAGTGGGTTGGCTCGAGGTGCTAGGCGCCCACGCGAGGCCCGACCCACGGCCTGCAGCATCACACACTTACCAGGCCAGGCCCAGGCTCGTCGCCAGAGACAGTAGGCTGAGCCCGGTGCGGGGGTCTGCCCAGCCCGTGTCCCCCCGCGCCTCGGGCATTTTCCTGCCATCGCTCCGCTTCTCGGGCTCAGGGGCAGCCTTGGGCCCCGGCTTCTTTCGGCTCTTCACTTCGGACATGTCTGGAGCCCCGAAGATCTCGAAGCCAGGTTGGCTTTGGAGGGGGGCCGTGGGACGTGGCTGCAGAGCCGCTTCGGAAGGCCACGCCCACCAAGGCTGTGCCCCGCCCTCAAGCGGCTAGCCCCGCCTCCGGATTCCGCTACCGGACTGAGTCTGCGGGAAACCCAAACTCGCGGGTGCGCGCAGGCTACCGGGAGGCGCGGAGAGGGGGCGGGGCCGAGAGTGCCACGTCTAGCTGGGCGCGCGGCCGCGGCTAAGCCCCTCCCCCGCCGCGCATGCGAGGAGGCGCAACCAAGGCTGCGGTCACGCGCCGGGCGGGGCATACGCGCGCGGCCGCGGCGGCGGGCCCTGGGCGAGTGAATTTGCGTGCGCGGGTGCGCGGGTGCGCGGGTGCGCGCTCTGTGGACTGGGCGGGCCCAGCGGTGTTTGAGTGCTCCGCGGTCCTGAGGCAGAGACCGGGAGGCAGCTAGAGGTGTAGGCGTCTTATTCCGCTCGCGGAAGGGTGTGAGAGGGGTGTGTGGGGGTCGGCAGCCAGAGGTGTGTGCCACCAGCCACCGGCGACGATCTGACACAGTCGCGGCAGCTTTCCGAGCGGCATCCGCTTCCCGCCCGGGCAGCTCCCGCCGGAGGGGTGAAGCGGCGGCTGGAGTGGCCGTGCTTTTGTGTCCTGGGTCCCCGTACCCTCCCCTGGTGCGGCCCGAGGCAAGCCCACCGTGGTGACCACCCCTCGACGCCGCTTGGAGATCCCGGGCATCCACCCTGCGCCCCGAGCAGCTGATACCCAGGGAGGTGTCAGGACCTGCCCGGGGCGCGGGGTCGCCGGAAGCCAGGCGGGAGCCCCGGCTTCTTTCTGGCAATCGATTCTCATATGTGACCCTCCCTGGGCTGCTTTTAATCGATTATCATCAGTGACCCTCCCCAGGCTGCTCTTCCCAGCACAACTCCGGTGCAAAGGCTTGGGTAAGTTTACTGCCTCCGTCTCACCTCCCCTAAGCCCCTCTGGACAGGCTCTGTGCAAGTTCTGTTGTAGCTCCCAGGGACTGAAAGATCAGGGTACTCGGGATGTTTGGTAATCATCCTCTTGCTCTTGTACCAGGAAGAGAAATTATCTAAGGAGGAAGTATACCATTATTAGTGTTTCCCTGGACAGACTTAGCCTTTATATTGTGGTCTATGGCAGACCAGTTTTAACTTCTGTTTTGATGTGGCCACAAAGAGGTGTGGCCCTGGGAATTTGCCCATAGTATTCCAGTTTGTGTAAAGTTTGAAAAAAGTTGTTTAAAATTTATATAATTTATATATTTGAGTTAAGTAAGGCTAGAGAAAATTGGAACTTAGTTGCCAAAGTGTTTTTTGTTTGTTTGTTTGTTTCTGTTTTTCGAGATAGGGTTTCTCTGTGTAGCCCTGGCTGACCTGGAACTCACTCTGTAGACCAGGCTGGCCTCGAACTCAGAAATTCGCCTGCTTCTGCCTCCCAAGTGCTGGGATTAAAGGTGTGCGCCACCACTGCCCAGTAGAGTATTTGTTTTTTGCTTAATTATTGGACATAACCAAAAATCCTTTCATAACTGTAAGTTGAGAAACTTTTAGGTGACTAAAAATGTTAGTCTTGTTTCTGGTCATTTCTTTTTCTTTTTTTCTTCAGTTAGTTTCATTCCAGTTGTGGGTGCACAAACGAATGACTTCTTTATTTTTGCAAGTGCAACATTTGATGACTTAAACAATATTTTTTTGAAGTTGAATGATACTCGCCCTTCTTTGGCACTCTGTATATTACTCTGTGCCTATTTCAGTTTTTGCATTTAGGACAGTCACCTTCTGATTATCTCTTTTTGTTGTGCACACACACACACAATATTATTGAAGGAATGATTAAACCTATTTAAGACATTCACACTTTACTATATTGGAGGGAGTTTTGCCAGCACTTTTACAACTTGCAAACATTCAAAACTGAACTTTATACCCATGGAATCATTTTGTTGTACTGTAGGGAATTTGTTAGGACATGAAAGTCTCTTTCTGTAAAGCATAATACTCTTTGTTCATTACCTTGGTCCAAGAAATGACATCAGAGGGAATTTCCTGTGGTTCCGTGAATATGTGCTTACTAATGAAGATCTGCGGCTGATGTCCACGTTGAGAAGCCGGTATCAGCAATGCCACTTGGTTTTTAGGTTGGATAAAGGAAACACGCATTAAAGCGCTAGGACTTAAGTATAACAATAACTTTTACAGACCCTCAACCTAAGAAAAGGAAGAATTTTTTTGGGGGGGGGGTTCCGAGACAGGGTTTCTCTGTATAGCCCTGGCTGTCCTGGAACTCACTTTGTAGACCAGGCTGGCCTCGAACTCAGAAATCCGCCTGCCTCTGCCTCCCAAGTACTTGGGATTAAAGGCGTGCGCCACCACGTCCGGCAAGAATTTTTAACTGTAAAAAAAATTTACTGTAAAAAGAAAGTGTGTATTGGAAAAGTGGAAGCCAGAATCTTGCAATCAGTCTCCCAGACACTTTGATGAGTGACTCTTGAGCATCTTCTTAATACAGTTAATGTGACACAACACATTTTGTGTTATTTGAGACTTTATTTCTACTTCTCTAAATTTAGCAGTGTCTTAGACATATCTTTCCTTGTCAGCATATATTCTGCATTGAGATATATACCATATGATTTAAAATGGCTGTGTAGTGTTCCATTTTATCTATAAATCCTAATTAACGAATAATAAAAAAAATCCCGTTTTCCTTACATTTCTTGATTACCGTTGAAGTTACACATCCTGTCGCTTGTCATGACAGGCATCCTGGTGCTTTGTCTCTAGCCCATGCTCCACAGCGAGGAGAGAGAAAAACCTGAGGGACAATGGATGCAAAGGCCCGCAATTGTTTGCTTCAACATAGAGAAGCTTTGGAAAAGGACATCAAAACATCCTACATCATGGATCACATGATCAGTAATGGCGTCTTATCAGTAATAGAGGAGGAAAAGGTCAAAAGTCAGGTAAAAGCCCCCGAGGTATTCTATGCTTTAACATTAAAAATATTTATTTATTCATTTATTCATTTATTTTATGTATACGAGCACACTGTAGCTGTCCTCAGACACACCAGAAGAGGGCATCAGATCCCATTACAGATGGTTGTGAGCCACCATGTGGTTGCTGAGAATTGAATTTACACCAGTCTCAGCTAATTTGTGCTGCAGACATACTCGCTTGTATATTCTTACGTTATTCAATTTTTTTTTCAGGCCACTCAATATCAACGAGCAGCTGCTTTAATTAAAATGATACTTAATAAAGACAACGGCGCCTACATCTCATTCTACAACGCTCTGCTACATGAGGGCTATAAAGACCTTGCTGCGCTTCTGCACAGTGGCCTTCCTCTTGTGTCGTCTTCCAGTGGCAAGGACACAGACGGTGGAATAACTTCATTTGGTTTGTATCCTTGTGTCATATTGCCACACTCATGACTACAGTGCCCGCAGCTCTGACTGTAGTTAAATTGCTAGAGAGTGTATTTCACTTCCTGGACCAATGCATGTGCCAAAATATTTTAAGTTCAAATTTAAATATTTATTTGTGTTTGTCTTAATCCATTTTTTTTCTTGTCCAGTGAACTACTTACTGCCGAGGTAGTAGCATGTATACCCTAAATTTTAGAACTAATAAGAGCTTTTATAGAGCCTTATTATTATTATTATTTGATTTTTTTTCAAGATAGGGTTTCTCTGTGTAGACCTGGCTGTCCTGAAACTCACTCTGTAGACCAGGCTGGCTTCAAACTCAGAAATCCGCCTGCCACTGCCTCTCAAGTGCTGGGATTAAAGGCATGCGCCACCACTGCCCGGCAGCCTTAATTATTTTTACTTATGTTTATAGAACAGGTAAATAATTTTTAGAAATTTGTATTCTTAAAAAAAAAAAGAAAACTTTCATTGTATGTGTCTGCATGTTTTACCTGCATGTATGCTTGTGCACATATACATGCCTAGTGTCCTCAGAGGCCAGAAGAGGGCATTGGATCTTTTTTGTAAAATTTTTTTATTTAGTGTATGAGTACTCTGCTGCATATTACATCCATAGTACAGAAGAAGGGATCAGATCTTATAGATGGTTGTGAGCTACCTTATGGTTGCTGGGATTTGAACTCAGGACCTCTAGAAGAGCAGTTAGTGCTCTTAACCACTGAGCCATCTGTCCAGCCCAGAAGTCTGTCTATCTATCTATCTATCTATCTATCTATCTATCTATCTATCTATCTATTTTTTTTAAAGATTTATTTATTATTCTAGATAAGTACACCGTAGCTGTCTTCAGACACCCCAGATGAGAGTGTCAGATCTCATTACGGGTGGTTGTGAGCCACCATGTGGTTGCTGGGAATTGAACTCAGGACCTTCGGGAAAGCAGTCAGTGCTCTTACCCGCTGAGCCATCTCGCCAGCCCAGAAGAAGTCTATATTTTTAAAAGGAATTTCATAAACATTGTTCTCTTTATATCCTTCCCAGTCTTATAAAGATTCTTTTTAAAAGATTTTATAGGGCAGGTGAGATGGCTCAGCGGGTAAGAGCACCCGACTGCTCTTCCGAAGGTGATAAGTTCAAATCCCAGCATCCACATGGTGGTTCACAACTATCCTTAACGAGATCTGGTGCCCTCTTCTGGAGTGTCTGAAAACAGCTACAGTGTCTTAAAAAATAAATCTTTAAAAAAAAAAAAGGTTTTATATATTTTATGTACACACTATGTAGCCATCCTCAGACATACCAGAAGAAGGCATCGGATCCCATTACAGATGGTTGTGAGCCACCATGTGGTTTCTGGGAATTGAACTCAGGACCTCTGAAAGAGCAGTCAGTGCTCTCAACCGCTGAGCCATCTCTCCAGCCCAAAGTTTCTTTTTTTTAAAAAACACATTTATTTATAGAGTATGCTATATGTGGGGGGTCAAAAGACAACTGAATTAGAACTTGGGTCCTCACACTTAGCAGCAAGTGCCTTTACCTGCTGAGCCACTTTATTGTTATTTTCCCTTCCTTCTTTTCTTTTTTTGTGGTTTTTAGGATGAAAGACCTTGCACATGTTTTTTTTGGGGTTTTTTTTTTTTTTTTGGTTTTTTTGAGACAGGGTTTCTCTGTATAGCCTTGGCTGTCCTGGAACTCACTTTGTCGACCAGGCTGGCCTTGAATTTAGAAATCTGCCTGCCTCTGCTTCCCAAGTGCTGGGATTAAAGGTGTGCGCCACCACTCCCGGCTAACCTTGCACATGTTAAGCAAACTCAGGCACTGAACTGTATACCCTCAGTCCTTCCCAGTATTCAACAAAGACAAAAGAGGCCAGAGGGTCAGGGAATAGTAGTGTATGTAAGGCAGGAATAGATGGCGACTTCTGTTGTGTGTGGTAATCTTGAAGAATAAGTGCTTCTTGTTCTTTGTGTTCTGAGACAGTGGAAGAGTAAAGTTCATATTCTAGTTGTATTTTAAGTTTTGTCTTAGAAAATTTCGAGGCTAAGCCTGGGTTTCATGGGAGGATTACTCGAAAAGTAGTCACTTCAAAGTTTTGTTCATTCATACTTGTTTTGGATTTCAGTAAGGACAGTGCTGTGTGAAGGTGGAGTACCCCAGAGGCCAGTTATCTTTGTTACTAGAAAGAAGCTGGTCAATGCGATTCAGCAGAAGCTCTGGAAACTGAATGGAGAACCAGGGTGGGTCACCATATATGGGATGGCAGGCTGTGGCAAGTCTGTATTAGCTGCGGAAGCTGTTCGAGATCACTCCCTCTTAGAAGGTAAGTGCCATCACTGTCGCTTGGACTCTGCTTTTCAAGATGTTGTTTTTATTTGAGCACTGTAGTTTTTTAGTTATTGTTGCTTTTAGGGGTTACTGTTCCTGCTGATAATAGAGTACTGCAAATTTAGTGACTTTGAACAATGCACAGCTCTTGTATTGTTTTTCTTCTAAGATTTATTTATTTATTATGTATACAATTCTGCCTGCATGTATGCCTGCATACTATAAGAAGGCACCAGATCTGTCGGGCGGGCCACCATGTGGTTGCTAGGATTTGAACTCAGGACCTCTGGAAGAGCAGTCAGTGCTCTTAACCTCAGAGCCATCTCAAGAGCCCAGGTTTTTGTTTTTTTCTCATAACTGGGATGGAATCAAAGCATTAGAACCGAATTCCTTTGGAGGCTCTTGAGGGGAATTTGGGAATTTCTGTCCTTGAATTTATTACCTGGAAGAAGGAGCCGACGGTTCCTTACCTCATAGTTCTTTCTTCAAAACCAGCAGTGCAGAGCATCTCATTTTGCCTGTTTCTCAGTGGTACTGATTTGCTTCTGTCCTCTGTTTTTTTTTCTGTGGTTTTTGAGGGTGAGTTATAGGGGCTGGGGATCAAACCCAGGGCCTCTTGCCTGCGAGCAGATGTTTGACCACTGAATTGCATTTTTACATCTCGTTCCTGTTCCACACAGTTCCCCTGAGACAAGGTTTGCCTGTGTAGCCATGGCTGTCTTGGGCTCACTCCATACACTAGGCTGGCCTTGAACTCAGAGATCCACCTGTCTCTGCTTCCCAAGTGCTGGGAACCATCCGACCTTTTGTTTGTTTTTGACACATGGTCTCTCTACAGAGGCCCAGCAATCCTAGAATTTGCTATGTAGTTCAGGCTAGTCTTGAACTCACAGAGATCTGTGTACATCTGCTTCCTGAATGCTGTAATTAAAGGCATTCACCACCATACTGGGCCACATTTTGTTTTCTGACTTGGACTTGCTTCCTTCTTTAAAAGGGCCCTGTGATTACATTGGCTTATTTTATAATCCAGGATAATATAATTCCCAAATCCTTAATTATAGAGCCTATAAAATCCCCTTTACCATGTATAGTAAAATATTTACCAAAATGTGGATGGGGTGTGGACAGTTTTAGGAGTCTATGATTTTGCCCAACATGGGCATATGAAATTAGGAATTCTTCTACCTTATCTGTCACAGTGTAGCCTGCTTGTCTTCCAGAGGTATCAGATGGTTCAGTGTCACTGGAGAGAAGCTAGTTCTCTAGCACTATAACAGTTTGGAGGTTGTAGCATTAAAAAAGGCAGGACTGGGCTTACACCTTTTTATTCTGGCATATGATGCTATAGGGTAAGAGCATCTTAGACACTCAGTTCTATCATTGACCCTCCTGGTGAATGGCTTTTACATTTGGTAGCTGATATTAACTTAAACAATTCCACTTCATTTTTTAAAAAATTAAAAATTATATTACTTATTTGTGTGTGCAAACATATGAATGTGCTACAGGATTTGTGGGCCCCAGCGTGCGTATGGAGGCCTGCGGACGCTTTGTGGGAACCGGTTCTCTCTTTGCCCAGTATGGGTTCCCAGGATAAATCTCAAGTCCTTAGGTTTGACAGCAAGCACCTTACCCTCTGGTCTCAGTTCTTCCATTTCTATAAATATTTCTTTTTTTCTTTTTCTTTTCATGCATCGCCTTGGTTAGGGTTGCTGTTGCTGTGATGAAATACTACGACCAAAAGCGACTTGGGGGAAGAAAGGGTTTATTTGGCTTTACACTTACTGTTCATCACTGGAGGAAGCCAGGACAGGAATGTAAACTGCAGGAACCTGGAGGCAGGAGGAGCTTATGTAGACGCTGTGGACAAATGCTACTTAGTGGCTGGGTCCTCATGGCTTGCTCAGTCTGCTTTCTTATAGAACCCAGGACCAACAGCCCAAGGGTCGCACCACCGATGCTACCCAGGCTGACCCTCTCCCAACAGTCCTTAAGAAAATGCCCTCTTCTCAAATGACTTTAGCTTGTGTCAAGTTGACATAAAACTATCCAGCATATGCACATATTTGTGTGACATGCATATGTATATGTATATATATACACACATATATATAATAGTATATATATGTTTGCATGTGTGTATGGATACACATGTGTGTATACCCATGTGAGTATGTATGTGTGTGTGAAAGCTAGAGGCCGACATTGGTTCTCTTTAGTCCTTGTCCTTCATATGCTGAGGCAGGGTTGCTCACTTGAATCCAGAGCTCACTGGGTGAGTGGGTATAACTGGCCAGTTCGATCTGGGGATCCTGTTTCTGCTTCTTGGGTTCTGGGATTATAAATGAGCCACTTCAGCCACTTGGTATTTACACAAGTGCTGGGGATCTGAGTCAGGTCCTCATGCTTGTAGCAAGTGCTTTTACCTGCTGGGCCCTCTCCTCAGCTCCCTTTTTCCCATTGGTCATCTGGGAACTGACTATCTTAGCTAGGGTTTTCATTCCTGTGAAGAGGTACCATGCGAAGGCAACTCTTAGAAAGGATAATAAATTAGGACTGGCTTATAGGTTCTGAGGTTCAGTCTATTGTCATGGTGGGAAGCATGTCAAAGTCCAGGCAGGCATGGTGCTGGAGGATCTGAGAATGCTACATTGAAGGCAAACACAAGACTGGCTTCTAGGCAGATAGGATGAGTAAGTGACGCACTTCCTCCCATAAGGCCACACCTACTCCAGCAAGGCCACGCGTTCTAATAGTGCTACTCCCTGGGCCAAGTATATTCAAACCACCATACTGATTTTCCTGTCTTCAGATACTCATGTATATAGTCAATATTTGAGAGCCTACTGTGTGTGTGATTGACAGTTTTGGGCATGGGAGATCAAAAAAGAAGTCTGTGCATTTGAGGGATTTATTCCTAGTCTAGTAGAGGAACAGATATGTGATGAAATTACTGTATATATGAAAAACTGAAAGGTAGAAAATATAGGGTATCTTTTTAAAAAGATTTATTTATTTAATATGTACGAGTGCTCTGTTTTCAGACACACCAGAAGAGGGAATCAGATTCTATTACAGATGGTTGTGAGCCGCCATGTGGTTGCTGGGACTTGAACTCAGGACCTCTGGAAGAGCATCCAGTGGTACAAAGTTAGAAAAAAGGAATGCTTACTTTCTAGAGGAAGAGGCGGGTTTCCTGAATGAGATGACATCTAGCTAGATTTTAGAGAAAGAATCAAAATTTGCTAGGCAGACAAGGAATAGAGGAGCTGGGAAGTAGGAAGGGTGGCGTGAGGTCAGTGGAGAGGTATAAGACATGGCGGGCAGAAGAGGGGTTGGATTGGCTTGGCAGGGTTCTGATGATATTTGCCAGCAATAAATGTACAACTACCCCAGTGTTTGCCTTCCTTCATTCTTTTATGATTTCTAACAATATTCATCTTTGTGTGTGTGTAGCTGCGTATGTGTGTACTCACGCGTGAGTGCACATGTGTGAAGGCCGGAGCATGGTTGGTGAGATTTGGCTCTCTCTTTCCATTGGGTAGGTTCTGGGGATCCAAACTCTAGGCTATCAGGTTTGGTGTGAATGTCTGTATGTCTCACCGGGTCCTTCATTTTTTTAGTGAGTCCTATTTGTTTAACACTTGTAGGGAATTCAAAGACAGTTTCTGACTTGTAGTGATCATTTTAAAAGTACAAGTCTTAACCAGTGATCATGGTGGTTTACATGACACATTAAATGGATGAAGTAATAAGCCTGTAAGAGATTAGCAAGATAGAGTCTAGGGCACATCTTTGTGCACACAAGGATTTAGTTTACAACTTGTTAGGCTTTCTTGGCAGTGTTGATGGCAGTTTTAACAGGATGCCCAGCCCTTAGCTCTTAGCTTTTCTTTTTGTTATAAGAGACTTTTCTTGGGACTTACCAGCTCCTTGAAAGTCTCCAGAGCCTTGGAATGTTTTTAAAAACCTGGTCATGGTGGCTCATGTCATTAATTCCAGCACATAAGAGGCAATGGTAGAGCCAGGCAGTGGTAGTGCACGCCTTTAATCCCAGCACTTGGGAGGCAGAGGCAGGTGGATTTCTGAGTTCGAGGCCAGCCTGGTTTACAGAGTGAGTTCCAGGACAGCCAAGGCTACAGAGAAACCCTGTCTCGAAAAACCAAAAAACAAAAAAAGAACTATGTTTTCATTTCAATTTCGTGATGAACTTTTAAAAAGTATACATTTAAAGAATACCTCATTTAAGTTGCTCTATTTGATGATGAACTTTCCAATTTTAGAGATTAAAAGTGAATAACAACTTATAGGATTAGTAGCTTAGGAAATATCATATAATAAACCACTGCATGTGTGTGTGTGTGTGTGTGTGTGTGTGTGTGTGTGTGTGTGTGTGTATGTGTGTGTGTGTGTGAGAGAGAGAGAGAGAGAGAGGGAGAGAAAGCATGTGTGTACACATGTACTTGTGGAGGAGAGAGAGAGAGAGAGAGAGAGAGAGAGAGAGAGAGCGAGAGAGAGCAAGAGAGCATGTGTGTACACATGTGGAGGCCAGAGGTCAGCATTAGGTATCCTCTTCAGTTGTTCTCCACTTTATATTTTGAGACTGGGTATCTCACTGAACCCAGAGCTCAAGGATTGAGCTAGACTAGCTAGTCAGCCAGTCACAGGGATATGCCTTTCTCCTCAGATTTCAGGCATGCCCTTCCACCCTGTCACACCTGGCTTTTTACATTGGTGTTAGGGATTAAATTTAGGTGCTCTTGCTTGATGTTTATGCAAGCACTTTACCAACAGAGCCATCTCTCCTGTCTCTAGCCCTTTTGCTTTGGGAAAACCCCAGGTACACTAGTAACTCTTTGGTACATCTGAGCTTAATTCATATCCCTCATATACTTTTGTGAGATCCAAGTGCTGGGATTCATTTTTAAGTAGACTAGTTTTTTTTTTTTTTGGAAAGTTTAATAATTTGCTTCATATGTGTGTGCATGAATATATATATATATATATATATATATATATATATATATATATATATATATATATTCAGCATGTCTTTAAACTAATTACAGTAGATTGCAGTAGTGTGTGTGGCATGTTGCCTCTCTTGCCGGGTGGATTTCAGGGGTTGAACTGAGGCTCTCAGGTTGGGCCTTACTCACTGAGCTATGTTGCCAGCCCTCTTCTGTTTTGATAACTTGAAAGCCTTTTCTATAGGCTGCTTACTTATTTAATTCTGTTCTTTCCAAGATTTCCTTGATGCTGTTAGATTAATTGCTAGCAGAAAAACGTCATGTCAAAATAGAACGAGACCTCTTTTTTCCTCTGAATAAAGGCAGTATTTCTTTGAATAAATTTATCTGCCTGCATATCTCTATCTATCTATCTATCTATCTATCTATCTATCTATCTATCTATCTAGATATCAAGGCTAAATTGCTCCCTCTTGTGCCCATAGTTAAGATTTTAGATTCTTCCTAAAATGTAGAAATAACAGTTCACTGTTTAACTAAACGCTGTGCTGTCATAGTAGATTTGTAGATCAGTAGAGCATTTACGGCATTTGGTTTTTTTCCCATATGCTTATAATGCCTCAGTAGTCTTCAATTTAGCATAGGAAGGCTTTAACCTAAGAAAATGATACTTAACTGTGGGAGAGTTTACCAAGTAGCTCCATTAAGATACTTTTAGTTTTTTAAAATTCTGGGACAATAAAAAAAAAGTAGAAAACACATTTTTTTAGACTTATAAATTGAAGTATTATAAAGGTAGAAATTTTATTTAAAAAGAAGTAAAAGTAAGCCAAGTGTGGAGGTTTATTCAGGAGTCCGAGGCAAGAGAATTGGATGGTTGAGGCTAGAGTAGGCTGCAGTGTGAGATGCTGTCTCAGGAACACCCAACAAGATGGCTGGGCCAGCTCGATGAGTTAGAGGCCTTGGCTGGCATACCTAATGCCGTCTTGTTGAGTGTTCCCCTTTCCCCTTTCCCCTTTCCTTTTTTTTCCCCCTTGGCTTTTCAAGACAGGGTTTCTCTCTGTAGCCTTGGCTGACTTGTAACTCACTCTGTAGACCAGGCTGGTTTTGAACTGGAATATCCACCTGACTCTGCCTCCCAAGTGCTGGGATTAAAGCTTGTGCTGCCACTGCACCCAGCTGCTCTTCACACACACACACACACACACACACACACACACACACACACACACACTGAAGAAATTGAGAAAATTATTTTATTTATGATGTGTGTGTGTGTGTGTGTGTGTGTGAGAGAGAGAGAGAGAGAGAGAGAGAGAGAGAGAGAACATGCATGTAGAGGTCAGAGGACAACTTCCTTGTGATGCCTGGGAATTGAGCTCAGGTCATCAGATTTGTGGTATGTGCCTTTACCCACGGAGGCATCTCATCATCTATAAATTTAAATCTGCTTTTTGTAAATGAGAGAGAAATGTGGTATTTGTCTTTCTCAGTTGAGTTCATTTTGCTTTAAATCTTGATCTCCAGTTTTATATATTTTCTTGTAATAGTATAAATAATCTCATTGGCATATATTCCACATTTTATTTACCACTGTTGCGTGTTATGGATCTCTGGGCTGGCTGCGTATCTTGATTGTTGTGAAAGTGCAACAGCAAGCATGGATGCACGAGTGTCTGAGGTGTGGCGACTTAGACTCCTTTAGGTACGTGTCCAGATGTGGTACAGCTGCACCAAGTGGTACAGAACTCATAGTGATTTCCACACGGGCAGCACCAGTTTGCCCTCCTGACTCTCCTACATCTTCCTCTGCGTGTGCTGTTTCCCAAGGAACTGGAATCATGTAATAGCTGGGAGCCATCACTCCAACTAGGTTTTTAAAATTCGTTTATTTATTGGGATGGAATCTTGCTATAGTCTGTACTGGCCTTGAGCTTATAATTCTCTTGCCTCTTTTATTTAAGTTTTAAAAAATTTATGTAGTCTGGGGCTAGAGCAATAGCTCAGCAGTTTAGAGCACTGACTGCTCTTCCGGAGGTCCTGAGTTCAATTCCCAGCAACCACATGGTGGCTCACATCTGTAATGGGATCCAATGTCCTCTTCTGGTGTGTCTGAAAGCAGTGACAGTGTACTCATATACATAAAATAAACAAATCTTTAAAAGAAATTAGTCATTTAAGTATACTCTATAAAGGTTTAAGATGTTTTTGTTCTGGATATATAGAAATAAAATACATATGTTAAGATATGCTCTTTAATTAGCAATAATTCTAACAGTGATAATAATAATAGACATTTTTGTAAGTGCTTACTAGTTTAAAGTTTGATATTTATAAGAAACTTTCAGAAGTGTAACACTAATAATTCTGCCAATTATTCAGTTATTTATGTGTTTATTTATATAGTTTTTTTGTTTGTTTGTTTTGTTTTGTTTTGAGATCGGGTCTCTCTGTGTAGCCCTGGCTGTCCTGAAACTTCCTTTGAAATGTTTTTTTTTTGTTTGTTTATTTTTTTGTTTTTCTTTTTTTCGAGACAGGGTTTCTCTGTATAGCCCTGGCTGTCCTGGAACTCACTCTGTAGACCAGGCTGGCCTTGAACTCAGAAATCCACCTGCCTCTGCCTCCCGAGTGTTGGGATTAAAGGCATGCGCCACCATGCCCCGCAGAACTTCCTTTGTAGATAAGGCTGTCATCAAACTCACAGACAATTGCCTGGCTTTGCCTTCTGAGTGCTGGATTAAAGGCCTATGCCACCATGCCTGGTTTACTCTGTTTTTGAAGTACATTTCATTATGTAGACTAGGCTGACCTTGAGCTCACAGCGGTCTTTCTGCCTCTGCCCTGAGTGCTGGGATTAAAGGTGTGTGCCACCATGCCTATCACATTTTATATCACATTTCATGTTATATTTATATTACTGCAAGGCAACTCTGCACTAAGTAGAGTAGTGTCACCACAGTGTAACAGATTTGAGGACTGGGGAGTGGTGTGCTAGAAGTGTGTAGCTGGTGCGTACTGGGGTCAAACAGAGCTCTCAGAGAACCATAGTGATGCGTTATCTGTTTGTGGATGTTGTTTGTTCTCTTTAAAAGATATTTGTTCTTATTTTATGTGTGTGTGTGTTTTGCCTACGTGTATACGTATACACCACATGTCTACCCCTCAGATGCCAGAGAGGGTGTCTGATCCCCTGGAAGTGAAGTTAAGGAAGGGAATGAGCTGCCACGTGGGTCTGGAAACCATTCCTGGGTCCTCTGTAAGAACAGCTAGCACTTTTAACCACGAGACCAGCTCTTCAGCCTTGGTGTTATTTGTTCCTTACTGGATGGTTTTCTTTTGCTCTCTACAGGGGTACTGCATAGTGTTTGAAGATACTTTGGGTTGTCAGTACTGATAGGGAGAATCCTACTAGCATCCCAGAGTGGGGACCAGGAGCCTGTTAATCATCCTAGTTTACATGGGAAAATCCCTCCCAACAAATACCGCAGCCCCCGTATGTCAAGGGCACTGACTCTGAGAATGGTCCTTATAAGGTAGTGATCACTGGGAACAAAGACTAGGAGAATTTGCTTGATAAAGAGAAAAATACTTCCCTGAAAGCCTCAGATGCAGTCCTAACTTAAAATCATTAGTTTTAGTTTTAGATTTTTTTAGATTTAGGTTTGTAGCTCAGCAATAAACTCCTATCAGAATTCATAGCTTGACTCAAGAGAAGGTAAAGCTAAGATGGGAGACAGAGATTGGCGTTTATTCAGAGGGGATCTTATTCGGAGGCCTTACATTTCTTTGTCTTTCCCTCCTTAGGTTGCTTTTCAGGGGGTGTACACTGGGTTTCCATTGGAAAACAAGACAAATCTGGGCTTCTCATGAAACTGCAGAATCTGTGCACGCGGTTGGACCAAGAAGAGAGTTTCTCTCAGAGGCTTCCACTTAACATTGAGGAGGCCAAAGACCGTCTCCGTGTTCTGATGCTGCGCAAACACCCAAGGTACGGATGGTCAGATGGAGTATAAGACTTTACTGATATCAAGGTACAGATGGTCAGATGGAGTTAGTGTACAAGACTGTACTGATATCAAGGTACGGATGGTCAGACGGAGTTAGTGTACAAGACTTTACTGATATCAGGGTACGGATGGTCAGATGGAGTTAGTGTACAAGACTTTACTGATATCAGGGTATGTATAATCAGACGGAATTAGTGTACAAGACTGTCCTGACATCCCAAGAACACCGTGATCCTAGAACCACTGCTTCCCTGGTATTCTCTCTTGGAATTTAAAAAAGAAAGTGGCTACCACCTGGTCTAAATTGTGCATTCTCCCATCTTATGGACAGCATTGTTTCTTATGTGTCATTGTACGGTTTTGAGAACTTCAATTTATAGTTGGTGAGTGGTCTTTGCTAGAAAATACAAACTTCCTGCTTTGAATATATTGTTTCTACTGGATAAATATAGAACAAGGAAAAAAAATCTAAGCAACTAGATAAAGACTGAGAAAGGAAAGAAGGAAGGATTTCTTATTTTTGTGGGGCTAGGGATTGAACACAAGACTTTATATGTGTTAGGTACATGTTCTACCACTGGGACCATATCCCTTGCAAAAGATTTATTTTATTTTGAAATCCATTATTATTATTTGTATTTGTGTGTGTGTGTGTGTGTGTGTGTGTGTGTGTGTTTAGACTTGTGTATAGGTTAGAAGACAACTTTCAGGAGTTGATTCTTTCTCCCATGGATTCTGGGATTTGAACTCAGGTCTGAGTCATCCCACCAGCGTGAGATCTGTGAGCAGTATATGTGTTTGTGTGGGTATGTACCCATGCGTGCGTCTGAGGAGGTCAAAGGTACGTGTTGGGTGTCTTCCTCTCTAGCTCTCTGGCTTAGTACCACGATGCAGGGTCTCTTACAGAACCTACAGCCTGTAGTCTGTCTGACCAGGCTAGTGTCTAGCAATCCCAGTGATCATATCCCTTCTGTGGCATCTCACTGCTGGAGCAATCCCACAAACCCCTGGTCTAGTTACTTTTCTGTTGCTGTGATAAGACTCCATGAGCAAGGGGATTTGTAGAAGAGATTTTCTTTATGGGCTGAGAGTTTACCAAAAACAGGAGACACAGACACACTGGGATTTACAATCTGATACCTCACGGGTGGCCTCGCATACCTCTTCCACAAGGTCACACCTCCTAATCCTCCACAAATAGTTCCACTAACTAAGGGCTAAGTATTCAAATATATGAGCCTATGGGGACCATTCTCATTTGAAGCACCGTACCCTATAACCTTTGTTATGGAGATGCCCACAAGTTTCCAGGGTTTGATTATAGCTGAAGAGATTTATACACACACTGCATTATTAATCCACTTGGAACAGAGGCAAGGTAGCCTACCTGGCTAGCACTGGAAGACACAGGAGGAAATCTTTTATTGTAAAAGTTGCTAGAGGCAGCTGGTCTACCAGAGGCACAAATAGCAACTTAGGGACACAAAGGCCATGAAAGAGGCATGGCAACATGATGCCTCCTAAGGAATAGAACAGCCTTTAGCGACAGACATAGGAGAAAATGAAACTGATAAATTCCTGGAAACGAATTAAAGGTAATGATTTTAAGGAAAATCAGTGAGATGGGAGAGAATGCAGAGTACAGTTAAGAAGTTAAATAAGTCCATGATCTGAATAAGAAATTTCACAGACAGACGATGATAGTGTTGAATCCACTGAAGTCAGTAAAATGATTAAAAATAAAATTGAGGGGTCTGGAAAGATGGCTGAGTTAAAGAGCACTCGCTGCTCTTCCAGATGACCCGGGTTCAATTCCCAGCATCCACGTGGCAGCTCACATCTGTCTGTAACTCCAGTTCCAGAGGATCCAACACCCTCACACAGACATACATGCAGGCAAAACACCAAACCACATGAAATAAAAATAAATTTTAAAAAATCTTTAAGAAAATATAATTGAGAATCTGAGACTATGTCAGAAAGAAGGATTTCTGAGCTTCAAGTTCAGTGTTTTGGAATAAGTCAGCCAGGTCTGGGTATATGATGCACACATGGTCTGGGTATATGATGCACACATGGAATCCGGGGGCAGAGGAAGTGGGAATGGGAGTTTGAGGATAGCCTAGGCCATAGAGTGAGACTCTCTTAATGACAAAGACAAATATAAAACAGTCATGGGGGTTGGCCCAGTGGGTAAGAGAGCTTGGTGCCCAGTTTGATAGCTTGGATTTGATCCCTCAGTCTTGCATGGGGGAAGGAGAGAACTGACTCCTGTAAATGTCCTTTTACTTTTATGTGCATAATCTGGCACAAATACCAACTTAGGCACACAAAAACCACGAAAATACTTGGTATAGCATCATGTTACCATGTCTTTTAGCAACAGACGTAGAAGAAAACAAAATTGACAAGTTTCTGAAAATGAATTAAAGATAATGATTTTAAGGAAACATACACATAACACATAAGTAGATAAATAAAAATGTGCTAATTAAGACAAAATAAAAAAAAATAAATAACTAAAAAGACAAAACTGATCTCAAAAAGCAACAAGAAGCTGGGCACGGTGGTGCAAGTTCCAGGACAGCCAAGGGTACATAGAGAAACTCTGTCTTAAAAACAAAAAGAAAGGGGGCTGGTGAGATGGCTCAGTGGGTAAGAGCTCTTCCGAAGGTGATAAGTTCAAATCCTAGCAACCACATGGTGGCTCACAACCATCCGTAACGAGATCTGGCTCCCTCTTCTGTAGTGTCTGAGGACAGCTACAGTGTACTTACATAAAATAAAATAAATCTTTAAAAACAAAACAAAACAAACAAACACAGTTAAAAGAAAAAAAAACAAAAAGAAAAAAAAAGAACCTTCCTGGACCCGCTGTTCTTCAGAAATGAAAGGCAAATAAATTCTTTCCAAGCGAACTGACTTAATTAGCACTACCAGGCTGGCCTTACAAGATAAATTCTTTTTTTTTTTTTTTTTTTTTTTTTTGGTTTTTCGAGACAGGGTTTCTCTGTGTAGCCCTGGCTGTCCTGGAACTCACTCTGTAGACCAGGCTGGCCTCGAACTCAGAAATCCTCTCGCCTCTACCTCCCAAGTGCTGGGATTAAAGGCGTGCACCACCATGCCCAGCTACAAGATGGATTCTTAAGGCAGTCCTGCACTAGATGGGAAAGGATAACTATCTCACGGAAGCACTCGAAAGCATACCGCTCACTGGTAGAGCATCCACGGAAAGAAAACGAGTTTGCCACAAAGGAGAACAACTCAGCTACAAGCCCTGTGGTCTACAGTGGCGACCTGCCTGCAGGATACTGTTGGCATGAAGCCTGTGGTAGCAACCACCGTCTCATTGGGTTTAAGGCCCACCCCCAAGGTTTCAAAGTCCATGCCAGGGCAAGTGTATGGTTCTCTGCCTGCTGCCTGTGGATCAGGACGTAAAGCTCCCAGCTACTCTCCCAGTGCCACGCCTGTTTGCTTCCTGCCATGATGACAATGACAAACTGTCTGAAACTGTAACCAAGCTTCTATTAGGAGCTCCTTTAGGCAACTCTTATAAAAGAAAGCATGGGACCCATCCCTGACATTGTGTAGATGGTCGAGAACCCGAGACAGGGACCTAGGAGAAAATCAAATACTACTGTTCTGCTAAAAGAACATAGCAGTAAAGTAATTCCTAATGACCTTCTGTAATACTCATAGATCAGTGTCTTGCTCAGCCATGATTAGAGAAACTTCCTCCTGTAGGTGCTGGGAACAAAAATCAGAGACTCACAGTGCAGAGACACCATGCAGAGAGAGACCTTGGAACACTCAGTCCTAAATGGGATGTGTCCATCAAACCTCTCCCATCAGGACTCAGGGACCTCTGTGGGAGAGGAAACAGAAAGATCGTTAAGAGCCAGAGGACTAATGAAGGCCACCACGAACACAGGCCTCCTGGACACAGCAGGATCACTGCACATACGCACATATGTTACTGAGAGAGAGAAGATTACTTTCTTCAGTGCTAGCCTGCCTTGGGGCGTCGCTGCTACACCAAATCCCTATGCCAGTGCTCAGGCTTGGGAGAACACTTGTGGGGCTTCCCTTGAGTCTTGAGATAGCCAGTCTTGTCCAGAGGCCTGTCTGGCTTACCTTGTGACTTATTTCTTCCCCTGCCTAGGAAGCTGTGTTGGCTGTGGACTGTTTCCTATTTTTTCCCTCTGTGTTAGCCTTCTGTGTTTTTAAATTTTTATTCTTTTATTTTTTTTGTCTTTTTTTTTGAAAAATTATTTTATTGTTTTGTGTGTATTAGTATTTTGCCTGTATATACTCTATGTGCAACATGTGTGTGTTTGGTGCCCATGGAAGCTAGAAGAAGGCCTGGATTTCCCCGGAACTAGAATTACGGACTATTGTTAGCTTCCCTATGAGTTCTGGGGCCAAACCTATTCCTCTGTAAGAGTGGCCAGTTCTTTTAATTGCTGAGCCATCTTTCCAGTCCTGTTTTGTTTTATTTTATTTTATTTTATTTTATTTTTAAGTTAAATTTATTTTGCATATGTATGTGCATACATACCTTTATTTATTTATTTTTGTACAGTTGCCAACCTTGACTTCTGTCTTGGTTACTCTTCTACTGTTGTGAAGAGACACTGTGGCTAAGCAGCTCCTATAAAAGGAAGCATTTCATTGGATTCTTGGTTACAGTTTCAGACAGTTTGTCATTGTCATCCCAGCAGAAAGCAAAAAGGCGTGGTGGCACTGAGAGAGTAGCTGAGAGTCACATCCTGACCCACAGGCAGCAGGCAGAGAACCAACCATACAGTTGCCCTGGCACGGGCTTTTGAAACTTCAAAGTCCCCTCGTGACACACCTCCTCCAGCAAGGCCATACTTCCTAATTCTTTCCGGACAGTTCATCAACTGGGGACTAAGCATGCAAACCCACGAGTCTATGGGAGCCATTTTTATTCAAACCACTACAGTTCTTCATTTTTTCCTTTCTTTCTCTCTTGAAACTATAAACTCTCCTTTGCTACCCTGACTCTTGTTCATGGACATACATGGAAGAAACTTCTGGTCTGCCAGTTTACGCTTGTCTCAGGATGCTTTTTTAAAGGAAGTGTAAAAAAAAAGTGTCATTAGTCTTATTTATTTATTTATTTATTTATTTATTCTTACCTTAGGTCTCTGTTGATCTTGGATGATGTTTGGGATCCGTGGGTGTTAAAAGCTTTTGACAATCAGTGTCAGATTCTTCTTACAACCAGAGATAAGAGTGTTACAGATTCAGTGATGGGTAAGGAGTTTCTGGTTTGTTTTTTTTTTAACTTGGTTTTTTGAGACAGGGTTTCTCTATGTAACCCTGGCTGTCCTGGAACTCACTCTGTAGACCAGGCTGGCCTCGAACTCAGAAATCCTCTGCCTCCCAAGTGCTGGGATTAAAGGCGTGCGCCACCACTGCCTTGGCGGGTAAGGAGTTACAGTTTACTTTATAACACTATGGGGAAGTTATTGAACCAGAAGCCGTTGTTTCATCCAGTGTATGTACATATGTGACACATGTGACAAATTGCTTACTTTGTGTCTCGATTTTGCTTCAGGTCCTAAGCATGTGGTCTCTGTGGAGAGTGGTCTAGGGAAAGAGAAAGGACTTGAGATCTTGTCACTTTTTGTTAACATGAAGAAAGAAGATCTGCCAGCAGAGGCTCACAGTATTATAAAGGAATGCAAAGGTACGGCTGCCCGTGTATGGGGTGTTGTGGGAACGCTGACGCTCTGGTATAAAGGAGGCCGAGGACTACGATAACTTAGGACACCAGCACTGGAACCTGCTTTGTGGTATTTAATGGTTACGTACTTTTGATACCTTAACTGATATCACTTGGTATTTACTAATTCTTCAAACAACATCGCACGTACCCACCATATGTTAAAGGCTATGTTAATGAGGAAGGTGAAATAAAGTTAAGTAAGATCTTTGCTGCCAAACAGTGGAAAATATCATGAACATCATTTAAAATTACTTGGTTTGGACTTTTATAAAATTAAAGTTTCAGTTTGGTAAGTAGATACTGTTACCCTCCAACATGTGTGAAATCAAAGTTTTACCTGTTCTGAGGATGAGGGAAACAAGAAACCACAATCTCAGCCTAGTGTCTCTTACTAAACTTTGACCGCACAGATCACTCTGACACCACATGTGTAGATATATTTACCAGACAGCACGTGAGTAATCAACTTTGCATGTTTGCCAACTGCATGTCCCCTTATTTAATTCTTAAATGGTTTACATGGAAAACATGACCAGCCTACAGGTTGAAGGATCGGTTCCCATGACGACTGCTCTCTGCTTCCAACTTCAGATGTCAGTTAACAGGTTGTTTATAACCCAAGCTTCTGACTTAGCAGCTAGAAACCCCCTCCTCAAACTTGTTTAATTTGTTTGAGCAGTTTACAGGAATCAGGGAAACATATTTACTGCCCTATAAAGGATAATACAAAGATACAGACAAGAGGTATACTGATGAGCTTTCAGGAGGGAGGGGAGAGCTTCCGGTGCTGCCTTCTGTGTGGCAGCCTTCAGAAGTTCTTCTGTGTGTTCAGCCTCTGCAGTTCTCTCTGGACATCATTGCATAGGTGGGACTGGCAGCCATCTAGCAAGGGGATTGGACAAGAGGAATACTGCAAATAAACTGAGCCAATGGTATTGTAATGAGCATCTGCGAGTGAAAGCTGCCTTATTTCTCATGATATTCTTAAAAGACAGACCTTGAAATCTTGAAGTAAAGTAAACCAGGGACTATAAATATAAATAAATGTTCTTAGGCTGTGGGTAACTTGCATTGAAAATTGTTTCCTGTGCTGGTGAGATGGCTTTAGTTGGGTAAAAATGCTTGCTGCCAAGCCTGACAGCCGGAGTTTCCTCCAAGTTTGCATGGAATGACAGAGATGACAAATTGTCCTCTGACCTCCATACACTCATACTCCCACACCCCACCCTCCCCCACCTCCACCCACCTCCCCACACACTCACGTCCTGCACATACCCACATTAACCACCCCCCATACACACACACTTGGATTGCATAGGGAGAGATTTAAGACAATGAAATAAAATTGTTTAGTGGTGATTTTTAACTAAGATGGTATTAACGTAATCACCTTTCCCCCCAGGTTCTCCTCTTGTAGTGTCTTTAATTGGTGCGCTTTTACGTGATTTTCCCAATCGCTGGGCATACTACCTCAGACAGCTCCAGAATAAGCAGTTTAAGAGAATAAGGAAGTCTTCATCGTATGATTATGAGGCTCTGGATGAAGCCATGTCTATAAGTGTTGAAATGCTCAGAGAAGACATCAAAGACTATTACACAGACCTTTCCATCCTTCAGAAGGATGTCAAGGTACCTACTAAGGTAATGGACCGACCTGCCCTCCTTATCACAGGGTATTTATGGCATGTGCACTTTGGTAATTGGACTGAGGTGAGAGGTGAGGGTACCAAAGTCACTCTGCTGTTAGTCTCCACGAAAGGCTGTGTGTTGAGCCTGTTTCTTACTTCTCAGTGGTTCTAGGGAAGTTAGAGAAGCACCCAGTTTCTCATTTTATCTTGGGAACTAATGGAGCCTCTTAAGCCAGAGACATCCTTGAAGTAGCGTATTGATCAAAATACTCTGTCTCCTGTACTTACTGCTCATTGTACTTTTATGGTCTGCTAAATGCTAGGTGTTGTGCGTTCTCTGGGACTTGGAAACGGAAGAAGTTGAAGACATCCTGCAGGAGTTTGTTAATAAGTCTCTCTTATTCTGCAATCGGAATGGAAAGTCATTTTGTTATTATTTACATGATCTTCAAGTAGATTTTCTTACCGAGAAGAATCGCAGTCAGCTTCAGGTACTTAAATGTCACTGTGCTTTAACTTGTGTTGAATCAGTTTTAGACTTGCCATATAAAGACATACAAACTATATGCAGACTTTCTCTGTGTAAACCTTTGCCTTGTTTCCCTTATCGCTAACATCTTACATAACTATAATACAGTTATCAAAATTAGAAAATTACCATTGATGTACTATTATTAGCTAATAATTCACAGGTTTATTTGGATTTTACCAACGTCTCTACCAAAGTTCCTTCAACGGTCCAGATCCAATTCAGGATCCCAGGAGGCATCTGATTTCCCTAATTGTCACCTCCCTAATGTCCTCAAATTTGTGAAAATTCCTCGGTGCTTGTCTTTAATGGGAATGAAACCTAAGGCCTCATGCATATCAGGCCAGTGCTGTACACTGAGCTCGATCTCCAGCCCAGCTGTGGAAGTTTTGAGGAGCACTAACCAGTTAGTTTAAACTCTGTTCCCTAACTTGGTTTTGTCTGATGTCTTCTCCTGAGTGGCTTGAGGTTGTGCCTATTTGGCAGGGGCTGGAGAGATGGTTCAGTGGTTAAGGACACTTGCTGCTCTTCCAGAGAGCACCTATGTTAGGCAGCTCACAGCTACCTGTATTTCCAGTTTCATAGGATCTGACAGTCTCTTCTGGCCCCTTTGGATACTACATTCTATGTGCACTAAATAACACACACACATGTTTTAAAGAATTATACAGAAGTGATGCCGTGCCTTTATGCCCTCCTCATCAGGGAGTGAGGTTGATGTATTTCATGGGTAATGTAGATGTTGATTATTTGATTAAAGGGGTGCTTACATGATTCTCCACTGTAAAACTCTCTCTCCCTTTTGTAAGCAGCTTGTGGGGAAGATTTTCGTCATAGCTGTGGAAGTGGGAGATACTCTACTGCTCAGGTTATCATATTGTTTGTGTCCTCTGACGTACTTGATGTGGGTTTCAGGATCTGCACAGGAAGATGGTCACTCAGTTTCAGAGGTATTACCAGCCACACACACTATCTCCAGACCAGGAGGACTGCATGTATTGGTACAACTTCCTAGCCTATCACATGGCCAGTGCCAATATGCACAAAGTAAGATGGCACATTTGAAAATTCTTTTATTTCAATTTCCTGTTTCTATCTATTGTAAATATTTCCCCTCTTTGGGTTTACTTATTTAATTTTCTTACAGATTTTATTTATTTCTGCTTTATGTGTATGAATGTTGTGGCTGCATGTATGTATCTGTACCATGTGTATGCTGTACCCAGAGAGGCCAGAAGAGGCGCCAGGCCCCTGGAACTGGGCTTACAAATGATCGTAAGCTGCCTGATGTGGATACTGGGAAGAGAACCTGGGGCCTGTGCAAAAACAGCAAGTGCTATCAACCATTAAGCTATCAACATTTCTCTATCTGCCCCTCGAGTTATTTCTTAAATTTTATTTTCTACTTTACTAGATATTTAAATTTTTGCATAGTTAAATGCTATGTAAAATTTTTCTTTGGTGTCATGCTTTATCCTATTAGAATTTGAAGATTTTCATTTATTACGTGTACTTATTTATTTGGTATGTTTATGTGTGGGTGTATGCATGGCATGATATGCATGTGGAAGTAGGAGGGTAACTTGTTCTCTCCTTCCACTGTATGTGCTCTGAGGACTGAATTTAGGATGACAGGTTTGGTGGCAGGCATCATTACCCTCTGACTCATCTTGCCAGCCATTGAAATCTTTCTTTTCTTTCTTTGTTTAGTTCTTTAAGGCAGGGCTTCTCTGTGTAGCCCTGACTGTCCTGGAACTTGCTCTGTAGACCAGGCTGGTCTTGAACTCAGAGATCCACTTGCCTTTGCCTCCCAAGAGTTGGGATTGAAGGTGTGCGCCACCACTGCCTAGGTAGTCTTTTAGCGAAAATATATCTTGTGTAAAGATTTTTTTATCCCATTTTTCCATTTTTACTTGTGATTAAAAAAAGAAGTGACCATAGAAAATGAATCCGTTTTTGCTCTTAGCTGTAAGCCTCCTTTATCTGCAGTGTGGATTTGCTTCTAAGTTTTATGTGGCAATGGAGGGTGGGAAGGGATACTTATTATTAGTTCATTTGCTGATGACTTACTGAGTACTTGTGAGAGCAGAATTTCTAGTTTCTCAACCTTCCTAGTGCTATGGCACCTCAGTACATTTCCTCGTGTTATGGTTACCCTCAACTGGACAATTATTTCATTGCTACTTTATAACTGGAATTTTGCTACTGTTATGATTTATAATGTAAATATCTGATATACAGGACACACACACACACACACTATGTCACTACCACTAGTGGATGAGGGTGTTTGTTCTTTGTTGTTGTTGTTTGTTTGTTTGTTGAGCAGGGGTTTCTCTGTATAGTCCTGGCTGTCCTAGAACTCACTCTGTAGACCAGGCTGACCTTGAACTCAGTGTCTCTAGAGTGCCAATATATACATTAAAGGCATGTGTTTCTGCTGCCCAGCTATCGCTAGTATTCTTATCATTCTTTTATTCTTAGCAAGCCAACAGAAGAGTGGTAAACCTTGCACTTTGATTACCTGTAAGACTTTGATTATTGGCTATATATACATTTATTTTGTGAATTGCTCCTATTCTTTTCTCACTTTGAGTTTGTGGTCCTTCTGCCTCAGCCTCTGAGTGCTAAGGATTCAGGTGAATGCCACACAGCTGAGGCCTCTCAGCTTTTAGCTTGTCTTTTTCCTTGATAACATTTATCTTTCTTATTGCTTCAGTCCTATTATGATTTCCTATAAAGGATCACGTTAAACCCTACTCTAGTATGTGTTACAGTAATGTTAGTTCATGTATTTTTAAAAGTTTTGGATATGTTGCTTTGTAATGTATAGAATATATGGATTTTTATCTAGTTAAATGCGTATGTGTTTGCATGTTTGTGTATGTGTGTGTGATTGCACATGTGAGCACATGCACATGTATTTGTATGTTTGTGTATGTTTGCACATGTGAGCACATGCACATGTATTTGTATGTTTGCACATGTGAGCATATGCACATGTGAGCATATGCACATGTATTTGTATGTTTGTGTATACTTGCACATGTGAACATATGCACATGTATGTTTGTGTATATTTGCACATGTGAGCACATGTACATGTGCTTGTTTTGTATCATGGTTGCAAAGACTTCCTTTACCTAATCTCTTATATTTAAAAAAAATTGTTTTATATTTAAATCATTTATATAACTGAAGGTTTACTTTGAGTTAAGAGGTGGGCCCCATTTATATTTATTTTGAGTTATGTGTCTATTTTACTACCTTTCCTCTCATCTTAAATTTTAGATATCTGCAAAGTGATTCTCGGTAGTGTTAGGATAATGGCGTTCTAGTTGAAATTTTTGATTTTTTTTTTTTCAAAGATTTATTTTATTTATATTGAGTACACTGTAGCTGTCTTCAGACACCAGAAAAGGGCATCAGACTCCATTACAGATGGCTGTGAGCCACCATGTGGTTGCTGGGAATCGAACTCAGGACCTTTGGAAGAGCAGTCAGTGCTCTTAACCGCTGAGCCATCTCTCCAGCCCGATTTTTTTTTTTTTTTTTTTACACAGTACTCCTATCTGACAATTTTTCTTTATTTTTAAGGAACTTTGTGTTTTAATGTTTTCCCTGGACTGGATTAAAGCAAAAACAGAACTTGTCGGCCCTGCCCATCTGATCCATGAATTCGTGGCATATAGGCATATACTGGATGAAAAGGTACCTATCACTGTGAAAGTTTAGTAGTTAAAGCATGTCTCTGTGGCGCGCCTCCCTCGACCAGCAAGAAAGTCACGCCACCACCGGGATCTTCTCAGTCAGCTTTATTCTGGAGCACCTTGATAGTAGATTTCCAGGACCCTGGACAGCAGCAGAGCTGCTGCTTTTATATTCTGGGGGGGGGGGGGTCGTGGATGCGGATTGGTGCACCAATCTACACCTCATTAGCATGTGGCCTGTTCATTGGTGCCACAAGCCATACCTCATTAGGTTCGGGAGGGGCTATTGCTTGAGGAGGGCCTGAAGAGAGAGCTGCGCATGCGCACTAGGCTCCCTCCCCTGGCAGCTGGCCGGTCCTGCGCATCTTGTAATGGGGCAGAGCCGGAGGCCTTCCCAGAACCGGACAGCTTTGCCGGCTGGAGCCCAGATGGGGGCTTCTTGCTGGCCGCAGGAGCCCGGGCCGGAGGCTGGGTGGGGGCTTCTTGCTGTGTGGCCGTGCGGCTTCCTACATGTCTCATTTTGACATTTACTTCTAAGTTTAGTGGTGTGAGTGAGCAGAATAGAGATTATCTTCTGGATGTGCCCTTTGATTTTGGTTAACTGCTTCCTGGCCCACTGAGAACACACATAAGACTGAAGTTTGAAGACTGGGGAAGAGTGGGTCTCAGTGGGGTTTTTTTCTGTAAGTGCTCAGAAATGCGGTTGATAATGGGATATTTTTCTTTATTTGTATTTTGGTTTTTGAGACAGGGCCTAGCTATGTAGCTCTTACTGTCCTGGAACTTAACTATGCAGACCAGGCAGGCCTTGGACTCACAGAGATCTGCTGCCTCTGCCTTGCAAGTGCTGGGATTAAAGATCTAAGCCACCATGCCTGGTGATAATGAGATGAGTCTAAGAAGATTACTGTCTCTTCCCCATCTGTCTGTCTATCTATCTATCTATCTATCTATCTATCTATCTATCTATCTATGGATCCAGTATTTCTTTTTACTCTGCATTCTCTTGAAGTCTCCTCTGTTAATGAAATTAATCTAAAACTCGTCAATTTAGCCTTAGGCAGTTTCATAGCACATGGCCACAAAAACAGCTACATTCTTTGCCAAAATATCACAAAACTAGTCTCTAACCCAGTTGCCTATATTGTTCCACTCTGGAACCTCTTGAGTTGGGCCTCTGTAGTCCTCTCTGCTCTCTGCATTGGGTCTTCCAAGGTCCTACTAGGATGGCCTGTTAAGACTTACACACTGAGCTGCTTTCCTAGTCTGAAGTCCCAATGTCTTTCATATTCCTCCAAAACAACAAGAAAACAAACAACACCCCCCAAAAACACACACACACACACACACACACACACACACACACAGAGTATGGGCAAGCATATTCATCAGTATCTCAGTCCTGGTACCAACTTCTGTCTTAGGTACTTTTATGTTGTTGAGACACCAAGGTAACTTGTAAAATAAATCATTTAACTGGGGGCTTGCCTACAGTTTTAGACAATGTATCCATGACCATCATGGCAGGGAGCAGGGTAACATGCATGCAGGCTTGGCACTGAAGCAGTAGCTATGAACTTGCATGTTGAGACAACAGCCAGGGGGCAGAGAGAGAAGGAGTGGGAGAGGGAGAAGGAGAAGGAGAGGGAGAAAGAGGGAGAGAGAGGGAGAGGGAGAGGGAGAGAGAGAGAACACTGTATTTATTGCTTAGCGGCTGCTGTTATATTTTAGTTCATGTAGGCAATGTTTCATTTAAGTTTTAAAATGTTAAGATCACAGAAACAAAGAGATGTCAGGTTTTTGCTCTGGCTCTGTGTCTAACAGATTTCAGTTTATTCTTAGGATTGTGCAGTCTGTGAGAATTTTCAAGAGTTTTTGTCTTTAAATGGACATCTCCTTGGACGACAGCCATTTCCTAATATTGTACAGCTGGGCCTCTGTGAACCAGAAACTTCCGAAGTTTATCGACAAGCAAAGCTTCAGGCCAAGCAGGAGGTGGATACTGGGCGCCTTTACCTGGAATGGATGTGAGTTGCCAGAGAGACCAGAAGGACTCCATTATTAACTGTTCTTTTCCAGGTGGTCAATAAACTCACTTTGTGAGATTTAACTACTTTAGAAACTTAATAAGTATCCCTACTGTCTTGGTTAGAGTTTTACTGCTGTGAACAGACACCATGACCAAGGCAACTCTTTTTTTTTTTTTTTTTTTTTTTTTTGAGACAGGGTTTTTCTGTATTGCCCTGGCTGTCCTGGAACTCACTTTGTAGACCAGGCTGGCCTCGAACTCAGAAATCCGCCTGCCTCTGCGTCCCGAGTGCTCGGATTAAAGGCGTGCACCACCACGCCCGGCCCAAGGCAACTCTTATAAAGGACAACATTTAATTGGAGCTAACTTACATGTTCTGAGGTTCGGTCCATTATCATCACGGTGTGAAGCATGGCAGTGTTAATGCAGGCACTGCAGCTGGAGGAGCTGAGAGTTCTACATCTTCATCTGAAGGCAAACAGGAGAAGACTGGTTTCCAGGCCGTTAGGAGGAGGGTCTCTCAAAGCCCACCCCTACAGTGCCACACTTCCTCCAACAAGGCCACACACACCTCCTAGTAGTGCCACTCCTTGGGCCAACATATTCAAACCACCACACCTACTCAGTAGAAAGTTCCAGAGAAGTAAGCACAGGAGAAAATAATTATATCATCCATAGACACAAACAGGTCATCCTTATTAATATAAAATGCTACTATAATCTAGTGTGGTAGTCATAGACCTAGGTTTGAGTCTCCATACTAAAACTTAGACCTTGTATGTTTTTTTTTTAACATACTGTACTTTACTTTCTTATGTTAAATGGAAGTAATAATTTTTTAAATACTACTTTTGTGAAAATTTAAATGAGTTAATGTCTATAAAGTCACTTTTACTTTGCCATAGAGATTTTGTTTAATGCCACTGAATTTTAATTCTTCTGTGGCTTTTTTGGAAAGCTTTTTTACAGTCTTTTTCTTCTTTTCATATTTGTATGTGCATGGTGTGCACATACTATATGTATGCATGTTTGTAAGTATGTGTGCAATACACATGTTTGTGTGGGTGTGTGGATGTGGAAACCCTAGGTTAATATCAGGAACCTTCTATGACAGCTCTTCTTTCTTATTCTTTGAGGCAGGATCTCTCAGTCAAAGTGAGGCCTCCCTAATATAGCTGATCTTGCTAACCATCTTGCTCTGGAGTGTCTCCTGGGTGTCTCTGCATTCTGAGACTAGAATTGTAGGTGTGTGTGCCTGTGTGGGCGGGAGGATGTGGAAGCTCTAGGAAGCCAGGCCCACCTTCCATTTAGATGGGCTCTGGGGATCCAAACTTTTGCCATCCTCCTGCAGAGACGTTTTCCCAGCGTGATTCTTCATAATTTTTAAAAGATGTGTTATATATTTTTGTTTATGTGTAGTGTGTGTGTGGTTAAGTTTATGTGTATCTATGCATGTAGGAGCCTGGAGGGGTCAGAGAGCATTGGATTCTCTAGAATTGGACTAATGGGCGGTTGTTTTTTTGTTTGTTTGTTTGTTTGTTTTGGTTTTTTTTGGCCATCTGACTTAAGTGCCGAGAACCAAGCCCCAGTACTCTGTAAGAGCAGTAAGTGCTCCTAAGTGCTGACTCAGCTCTTCAGCCCCAGTTCTTCCACGTCTTAGAGAAAGGCTGCTTACAGGGCAGGAGAGATTGCTCATGTCTGAAAATCACCTTTGCTCATTTACTTAGTGTATGTGTGTTTGTGTATGTATGTTGTTGGGTGTGGGTGGATATGCAATAACACACCTGTGGCATTAGAGAACAACTTGCAGAAGTTGGTTCCCTCTTCCTCTGTGAGGGTCCCAGGGATTGAACTCAGGTTGTCCTCAGGCATGGTGGTGTGCTATCATGCCAGCTCATAAAACAACAACAAACTGAAGACTTAGAGAGATGATTCTTCCTGGTTTTACAGAGGACCAGGCTGAATTTCTAGTGGGTGGCTTACATTCCCCCTCTGACTCTAGCATCGGGGGATTATCATGATGTCTGGCCTTCATGGGCGATGCACTCTTATGCATATACCCACCTACAGACTAACACACACACACATTTAGTTAAAAGATTGAGAGACGTAAAATGGTAATTCATACTTCCTATTCCCCCTTTCCCAGCCTCAACCATCTTCTAACATTTTCTTCCGAAGTGAAGTTTTACTTCCATCAGGGCAGCGTGGGAGGTTGCTTCCACTAAGGATAGCAGACTTTCTAACTTTTAATGCATAGCATGCTTATAACATAGCAGGAAGTTTGAATGAATTCCTATTTAGTTAGTGACTAAATGCAGTCCTTTTCAAACATGTGTTGGTATTGTTTGTGGATGCATGTTTGAATGTGTGTAATGTTTGCATTTGTGTGGGTGCCTGTGTGTATGGAGACCTGAGGTTGACATTTGAAGTCTTCCTTCATCTCTCCACCTTACCCATTACTCTTAGTTGAAGTCAGAGCTAGCCAGTAGTGTTAGTCTGGCTAGGCAGCTAGCTCTAAGGAAACCCCTACCACCACTTTGCCTCCTGAGTACAGGTATTACAGACAGTCTGACACTCAAAGCTGGCAATTTATTTGTGTTCTGGGAGCCTCAACTATGGTCCTCACGCTTGTGTGGTAAGCACTTTCAACAGTAGGGCCTGCCTCAAGCTCTTAAATGGATCCTTAATACTTGATCTGATCAAATGGACAGATTCAATTCTTTCTCCCTCAGGAGTTACTGAGCCATTGAATCTCTGCTATATTTTGCTGCCTTTTCTCCCATTGTGTCAGCTACATTCCAGCCTGTGACACTCTGTCACAGAATGGTTAGTCAGATGTTGCTCTGTTTTCCTTACCTAGCTTGGACCAGACCATTACAGAATGATTTATTTCGGTGCTAGACACCTTCCCTTTTAGATGTACAAAGGTCCGTTGGCATCAACTTAAATTTGAGTTTAAAATTTCAGAGCAGTAGCTTGTTCACACATCTACTTGTTACCTTTCTACTCTGTCTCTGTGAAGGTCGCTGTCTGAGCTTTGAGGAATTGGAATAGATGATCAAAGGAAAGATGGGTTTTATTTGTCTTGTTTTAAAGACAGAGCCTCTCTAGATGTCCAGGCTGGGCTTAAACACTGAGTCCTTCTACTTTAGGCTCCCAACTATCTGGGATCATAGGTGTGTGCCATTGCATTTAGGTGGAAAGATTATAGTCTTAATGAAGTCCTCTTAACTTTGCTAGCAACACATACATCCTTACGGGGTGTCATAATTTTAATTCTTGTGTGATGCCTTCTTATCACTGCTGCTGAAGTGTAGTTGTTTCTACACAGGCTCCTAGTCTGGCTTTTCTCCAGTACTTGGTCCTGTTTTTATTTCAACACTCTTTACCCCTGAGTCTGTGGACAGTTTTTGTAGGGATTTATAATTCTAACAAGCCCATATAAAACACACACCATCCAGGTCTTTTATTTACAAGCCATAAGCCTAGATTGGGTAGAGTTAGGGCTATCCTAGCTTATTCCCCAGCTATAAGGTCTCTTGTTACTTGCTGTCTCTCCTGGCCATGTAGTGCTGGTCCATGGTGGCTTCTTCCTTCTCCATCTTCCTCTCCTCCCTCTCTCTCCATCTGCACCCCCCTCACTTGAACCTCCAGCTTCACTGTCTCCCGCCCCATGCCACAGGCTCTAGCAGTTAAACTGAGATGGAAGTTCACATGGCACCACTTGGAATAAGTACACGAGGATCTGCTTCTCGGGGGCAAACACATCTTGGGGAGCCAGTGTTTAGCATTAGAATACAAGCGGCATCAGACTGACCCACTACAGGCAAAAACATAATGTCCATACTAGTCGCATAATTGTCATTCTGTAGAATTAGTATAGGAAGAAAATGACATTGCTTTATCTGTCCCCATCTCCTACCCCCCACCCCCATTCTGAGTAGAGTTAGAGGAGAACATTTTTACATCATATAGTGGTAGGTGCAGTGCCATATATAGTGTGAGGTCTATTTTGCAGTGGTTTCTTTAATTTTAAAGTTGTGGTTTTTATTTTTATTTTATTTACTTTTTAAAAAAGATTTATTTAATCCTAGCACTTGGGAGGCAGAGGCAGGCAGATTTCTGAGTTCGAGGCCAGCCTGGTCTACAAAGTGAGTTCCAGGACAGCCGGCTGCACAGAGAAACCCTGTCTCAAAAAAACCAAAAAAAAAAAAAAAAAAAAAAAGATTCATTTATTTTTATTTGTGCAAGTAGACTGTAGGTATCTTCAGACACACCAAAAGAGGGCATTGGATCCCATTACAGATGGTTGTGAGCCACCATGTGCTTGCTGGGATTTGAACTCAGGACCTCTGTAAAGAGCAGCCAGTGCTCTTAACCGCTGAGCCATCTTTCCAGCCCTAAAATTGTGTGCTTAAAAAAGATATGCTTGGGCTGGTGAGATGGCTCAGAGGGTAAGAGCACCCGACTGCTCTTCCGAAGGTGATAAGTTCAAATCCCAGCATCCACATGGTGGCTCACAACCATCTGATCTGGCGCCCTCTTCTGGAGTGTCTGAAGACAGCTACAGTGTACTTACATATAATAAATAAAATAAAATCTTTAAAAAAAAAAGATATGCTTACATATATTAATGTATATGAAGACTAGAGGGGCTAGAGAGATGGCTCAGTGGCTAAGAGCACGAGCTGCAGAGGACCTGGCTTAGTGCCCAGCACCCACACGGTGACTCACAACCATCTGTAACTCCAGTTCCAGGGGATATGGTGCCGTTTTCTGACCTTTGTGGCCACTCACTGCATGACATGGTGCTCATATGTAAGTGCAGACAAAACACATAAAAATACAATATTTTTTAAAGAGGAAAAATAGAAAGTGTCATGTGTTTGATTAAGTAGATTTCTCTTAACTCAGTGACATTTGTGACACATGCCGGGTGGCTTGATATAAGATACTGTTTGCCTTAAATGTCACGTTTGTTAGATTACTTTTTTTAGGTGTCCTGTATTATCATTTGCATGCTAGTAGTTCAATAGTTTTGTATTTAGGAGAGATACAACCATGTCAAAAAACACTTATTATTTGAAAGAAAATGTTGCTTTTATCCCCAATCATTGAATTTCTCTCCATCTTTCCCTTGTATTTAGAAACAAAAAAACTATCAAGAATCTGTCCCGCTTAGTCGTCCGCCCCCATACAGATGCTGTTTACCACGCGTGCTTTTCTCAGGATGGTCAGCGAATAGCTTCTTGTGGAGCTGATAAAACCTTACAGGTAAGGTGTAGCTCGTGGAATACACTGGAAGAGGCACGTGGCCTGTTTGTGGAAATTAGAATATGTTTAAATACTAAGATTTAGGAAGATGATAGTTTAGAAGTAAAGAAATGTAAACTCTTGCACATTCATAGAAGCTCCTTTAGAATATTAAAGACGTAGCTGTTTTCAGTAGTTCCAAACTTGCCAGGGACACCAGGGACCTCTTTGCCTTGGCAGCTACTGTCCATCCATTTCCCATTTATGGGTAAAGAGAAAATGGCAGTAATGAATAGACATGCAGACTCCCATCAGCAAACAGGAAAAGCATTGCCGCTGCTGAAAACACATTGGTTAAACCAACTGTCAGAGGCCGAGAGGTTTGTGACTGTGTATGGGAATTGGATAGATGGGTTCCAAAGGTTACTTCTGTTCTCACTGTGGTTTGGGGACATGCGGAGAGTGCTCTTTCCACAGACTTTTATATTTAGGATATTTGAATCTTTCCGAGATCAAAATTGTATACTTATTTCTCTAATACTTGATTATGTTAATCTTGGCCTTAATTCCCCCAGGAATGCTGGGGATTGAACCCAGGGTCTTGTGCATGTTGGGTAAGCACACAACCCCTGAACTATATCTGCAGCCTTAATTTGGGGTTTTTGAGCTCCCAAAGAAAGTATATTTGTGTCACGCGCCTTCCCTGTCCAGCGGGAATAAGATACAAGACAAACAGGTTTCTTCTCCACGCGGTTTACTCAGGAACTTGATGCACTTACAGCTTAAAATGGCAAACGGCAAATGGCCATGCAGAATGGCCCTGCATGCAGTTACAGAGTGAGAATGGTGCAATGGCAGAATGGGGCCGAGAAGAGTGAAGTAGCTGAGTGGAGAGTAGAATGGAATGCCCCCCCCAACCCCCCAGCCAACCCAGGAGCAGCTATTTAAACCCTGTCCTGGCCAATCACCGAGCTGCCCCGTGGCTCTTGCTTATACACCAGGTGGTCTCAGGCTGCCCCGTGACTCTTGCTTATACACCAGGTGGTCTAGGGCTGCCCTGTGGCTCTCGCTCGGGCACAAGATCAAACAACAGCTGACACTGCCTAATGCTAATTAAGAGTTGTTTATGCCAGTACAGCTGAGTCAGTCGATGCCGTCTTTAAGGAGCGGTTGAATGGCTCCCTACATATTTGGTTGTTTAGAATTTGTAATATAAGGTCTGGAGAGATGGCTCAGCGGTTAAGAGTACTGACTGCTCTTCCAGAGGTCCTGAGTTCAATTCCCAGCGGCCACATGGTGGCTCACAGCCATCTGTAATGATATACTCTTCTGGTGTGTGTCTGAAGACAGCTGCAGTTTACTCATATAAATAAAAATAAACAAATCTTTAAAAAAAGAATTTGTCAATATAATTACAAGACATGAATCTGTATTTCACCACTTCTTTTTAGTAAGGCTCAGCAGCCCTTAACAATGGATACTTCTCTGTTTATGCTTACATATTCTGATTTTTGAATCAGTTTGCTAAATTCCATTTTTGTTTTGAAAATAACAGGACTAAGGACTTTCAGAGATGTATTTTCATTAAATGATGTCCTGTAGATAAGTGGTTGAAAGTAAGAAAGACTTTACTGTTGTTATGCAGGTGTTCAAAGCCGAGACAGGAGAGAAACTTCTTGCCATCAAAGCTCATGAAGATGAGGTGCTCTGCTGCGCATTCTCCTCAGATGACAGTTACATAGCGACCTGCTCAGTGGATAAGAAGGTTAAGGTAAG
Organism: Mus minutoides; assembly: GCA_902729485.2. Lineage (NCBI taxonomy): Eukaryota > Metazoa > Chordata > Mammalia > Rodentia > Muridae > Mus > Mus minutoides. The sequence continues at coordinate 171,969 of LR751012.1, forward strand.
GCACTGGAGCAGCGGCGGCTCCGAGCTTAAGAGCACTTTCCACTCTTGCAGCGCACCCGAATGGCTGCTCATAACCCCCCATACCTCCAATTCCAGGGGACCCGACACACATGCCTGACTTCTGTCAACACTGAATGTTCCTGGGGTACACACATACATTCAGGCAAAATACTCACTGAGAAAATACATTGAGGAGAAATTAAGGTAGGGAAATGTTTTCTTTCTGAGTTGAAATCACACCTGTTCTTCTCTGTAACAGGCATAAGCAAGTGGGGTTATAGGACCCTTGCTTGATGATCTACTAACTTGGTCCATTATTGCTGGGTTCAGCATACCATGACAGAGACTGCCCGTAGCAGGCCAGGAGCCTGCAGCAGCTCTTTGTAAAAAAAAAAGTCATTCCCATTTCTCTTGACCTTAGCCCTGGACAATGGCTGTATAGATTTCATTGTGCGTGGCTGCTTTTCAGTTGGCCTTGGTGTGCATAATTCTTCTATTCTATCTGACTTTCCTACTGCCTTCTCCTTCTACTCTGGTGAATTCTGTGAAACTAGGTGTTCCTTGATGTAATGATTCTTAAACAATTAAAAGTTGAGCCATAGGGCTACAGCACAGCACAGTCCTAATGGCCCAGGTGCATGCTGTAAGAACTACACAATGGTAGTTCTGGATTAATGTTTGACTTGCAAAGAAAGTTTAGAAATAAATTAAAAAAATGAAGCAGAGCTAACTTTGGGACCCCGAGAAAGGAAAAAACTATCAAAGTTATGAAATGAGTTATAAAATGAGTTATGAAATGAGTTATGCACATCTGAGAGTAGTTCCTGGTCTCCTTTGGATATGTATGGATAAGAAATTATCGAATGCATAAAATGATATATTAGTAAAACTAAGTCAAAACACTGGGACTCTTAGGGAGTCACTGTGTGCAATGCGCAGAAGCAGAAAGCTAGCGGAACTACTGAGTTAAGAGTTAACCTGAGTCTTCTGGCCACTGCCTGGCAGCTTTGCCCATGTCATTTATCATTAGAGCGTCACAGGAAAACACATGTAGCTGACCTCAGAGCTCTGAGCTCTGAAGTATAAGTCAAAAATTAAAGTTTAAATGATGATAAGTTTGCAATTATTATTATTTTGGCCACAAGCCTGGGAATAGCAAAAGCTTGAAACTTTGAGGGACAATTATAATTCTTGATTCTTTGTGGGATGTGGTTATTCTTTTGAATTTGATTTGGCAATGATTATACAATGTCTTTTTTTCTACCTGCTTTTGGAGTAACAATAAAAGACTGGGCCAAGTTAAAGGCTGGTGAAGTGTGAAGGGAGAGTGTGTGGAGAGTGTGTGTGTGAGTGAAAGAAGAGAGAATGTAGCTGGGTGTGGTGGCGCACGCCTTTAATCCCAGCACTTGGGAGGCAGAGGCAGGCGGATTTCTGAGTTCGAGGCCAGCCTGGTCTACAGAGTGAGTTCCAGGACAGCCAGGGCTGCACAGAGAAACCCTGTCTTGAAAAACAACAACAACAACAACAACAACAACAACAACAAAAAAGAGCGAATGTGAAGAGAGAGTGTGTGTGTGTGTGTGTGTGTGCATGTGTTTGTAAAGAGTGTGTGTGTGAGAGTGTGAGTGGAGTATGGAAGTTCAAGAAAAGAAAAGGGCACAGGAGAAAAGCAGAGTGCACAAGAGGATGCAGAGTGTGTGCAGCCTCAAGCTGTGAGCGAGCAGAGAGAGAGAGAGAGACAGAGACAGAGCACAACCTCAAGCCTTAAAAAATTGGCCTGTCAGCTTGTGCCCAAAAAATTGTCTGTGTGTGTACTTATTATATCCCTGCTTCCAGTTGAGAACTCCGATCCTGTTTCAAGGCTGGACTCCAGCACGTTAGAAATGAACACTATCTAGAGATTGTCTTTCCACTATTATTATTATTATTACTATTATTATTTTATAAAAGATTTGTTTTTGTTTAGTTATACGCACGTGTGTGTTTATGTGTGTGTGCAAATGTAAATGTAATGCCTGCAGAATCCAGAAAGAGTGTTGGGTCTGATGGAGCTAGAATCACTGGATATTTATCAGCCTCGTAAACTAGGTGCTGGGAACTGAGCTGTGTCTTCTGGAGGAACACTATGTACTCTTAACCATTAAACCCAAGTCTGTCCGTCCATCTGTTCTTCCTTCTTTTCTTTCTCATTGTTTAAAGAGTATTTCCCCCTTTAATTAAAGATAGGTTTGTTTCTGATACCACATATCCTGAATAGTCCACTCAGTTTCTTCTCTTCTCTCTTCCATCCAAATCCACTGTTTTTCTGACTCTCATTATAAAAGAGCAGGCTTCTAGGAGATAACAACAAAACGTCACAAAATAAAATATAAAAAGATAAATCAAAACCCACCACTTTGAAGTTGAACGAGGCAAACCAACAGAAGGAGAAGAGCCCCAGGAGCAGGCACAAGAACGGGAGACGTACTCTTTGACACACTCAGGAGTCCCATGGAAACACTAACCTGAAAGCTGTAATACACATGTGCAGAGGACCTGGTGCACACCTGAAAGCTGTAATACACATGTGCAGAGGACCTGGTGCACACCTGAAAGCTGTAATACACATGTGCAGAGGACCTCTGTTCCTATTTTGTGAAAAAGTTTGAGGAATGTCTGCATTAATTGTTCTTTGAAAGTTGGGTAGAATTCTGTGCTAAAACCATCTGGCCCTGGGCTTTTTTTTTGGTTGGCAGACTTTAATGACTGCTTCTATTTAACTAGGGGTTACAGGTCTGTTTAAATTCCTTATGCATTCTTGATTTAATTTTGGTAAGTTAATTTGATGTACCTATCAAAACTATTCCTTTCTTTAGATTTCCCAATGTGGTGGAGTACAGGTTTTTAAAGTATGTCCTTATAATTCTGTGGATTTTCTTGGTGTCTATTGTCATGTTCCTCTTTCCATTTCTGACTTTGTTAGTTTGGATATTCTCTCTCCACACTTAGTTAATTTGAATTGGTGTTTGTTGATCTTATTTTCTCAAAGAACCGATTCTCTGTTTCGTTGATTATTTGCACTGTTGTTGTTTTTTACTTATTTACTGCAGCCCTGAGTTTGACTGTGTCTTTTCTTTGTCTACTCCTCTTGTGTGTGACTGTTCAGCGCTAGCATGAAATCGCTCCAGTTTCTCTATCTAGGCGTGTAGTGCCACAAACTTGCCTCCTAGAACTGATTTCATTGTGTCCTATGAGCTTGGGTATGCTGTATATTCATTTTCATTTAGATCTAAAAAGTCTTTAATTTTTTTCTTAATTTCTGTCTGGACCCATTTTTCATTCAGTAGAGTTTTATTCAGTTTCCATGAGTGGAAGCTTTCTATTATTATTAATATCCAGCTTTAATTCATAATGGTCTAATAGAGTGTAGGGAGTCATTTCAGCTCTCTCTCTCTCTCTCTCTCTCTCTCTCTCTCCAGTATGTGGTCAGTTTTGGAGATTGTTCCATGAGGTGCAGAGAAGAAGGTATATTCTTTTGTGTTTAGGTGAAATGTTCTGTGAATATCTTTTAGATCCATTTGGTTTATAATGTCTGCTAGATCTTGCATTTCTCTGTGTATTTTTTGTCTGGATGACCTGTCTATTTTTGAGAATGGGGTATTGAAGTCACATATTGATGGGTCAATATGTGATTTAAGCCATAATAGTCTTTCTTTCTTTCTTTCTTTCTTTCTTTCTTTCTTTCTTTCTTTCTCTCTCTCTCTCTCTCTCTCTCTCTCTCTCTCTTTCTTTCTTTCTTTCTTTCTTTCTTTCTTTCTTTTTGGTTTTTCGAGACAAGGCTTCTCTGTGTAGCCTTGGCTGTCCTGGAACTCACTTTGTAGACCAGGCTGGCCTTGAAATCTGCCTGCCTCTGCCTCCTGAGCGATGGGACTAAAGGCGTGTGCTACCACGCCCGGCTCATAGTAGTGTTTCTTTTTATTTATTATTTATTTATTTTTGTTTGTTTTTGAGACAGGGTTTCTCTGTATAGCCCTGGCTGTCCTGGAACTCACTTTGTAGACCAGGCTGGACTCAAACTGAGAAACCCTCCTGTGTCTGCCTCCCCAGTGCTGGGATTAAAGGCGTGTGCCACCACGCCTGGCGTGTTTCTTTTGCAAACTTGGATACCCTTGTGTTTGGGGCATAGATGTTAAGAGTTGAAATTTTTTGGTGTGCATTTCCCCTTGATGAGTATATAGTGTCCTTCCCTATTTCTTCTGATTAGTCTTGTTTTGAAGTCTTTTTTTGTAGGTATTAAAATGACCCCAGCATGCTTTGTAGGTCCATTTACTTGGGACATCTTTTTCCCTTTTATCTCTTTACCCCGAGGTAATGTTTATCCTTGATGTTGAAGTGTGTTTCTTGGATGCAGCAGAAGATGAATCCTGTTTTTACATGCATTCTTTTAGCTTGTGTCTTTCTCAGGGAATTGGGACGACTGACACTGAGGTCTGTCGGGGTCAGCCCCCACAGGGTCTTCTTCTCTGTTGGTTCTTCTTGAGGCAGTGGAGGGGGAAGAGTGTTGGCAGAGGGTAAGACTGTAAGATATTTAGGGTTGCTGTATAATAATAAAAAGTTGACTTTAGCCGGGTGTAGTGGCGCACGCCTTTAATCCCAGCACTTGGGAGGCAGAGACAGGTGGATTTCTGAGTTCAAGGCCAGCCTGGTCTACAGAGTGAATTCCAGGACAGCCAGGGCTATACAGAGAAACCCTGTCTAGAAAAACCAAAAAAAAAAAAAAAAAGTTTACTTATCTAAGTCAAAGTTACCTTGCTACTGTAGCTGACCTGCCTTCTGTGATCCTCTGAGGCCAGAAACTGCAGTTTCTGGCACTTAACAGCTCTTCCTAAAAAAAAGCAAGAACTTAAGTTAAGTAAATAGCCTCTGTACTATCTCAGCAAGAACTTCATGGCCCAAACTTTAGGCCTGATAGTGGAACTTGCAGGAAGAAAAAAGGGACACTTTGAAAAGTGATTATAGAGTTTATTGCTAAGTTGTAAAAAGTTTCCTATGAAAGCTATCTAAGGGAAAAGGGGAAGGATCGTAAGTGGGGAAAGGCAAAAAATTCTAGTAAGGAAAAAATTCTAAGGGAAAAAAATTCTTCTCTAATCTTCTCATCTCTTTGTCCTCAATACTTATACATCTTTCAGAATACATGATTACATGTTAAAAAGGTTCATCACAGGTTCACACACAAAAACAAATCATAAATTGAAATAACAGTTTACAACAGCGAATGCTTACATGCATATCCATTAGGAGTGATTATCCAGCTAAACATCCATCACCTGTCTCAGCTCCACTGGTTCACTGAAGGTTTAAAACCATAACCAAGTTATTAGTGAAGTTTTATATAGATAAACCCAGTTAATATTTTATCTTCTGTCCTAGCACCTATAATAAAACATTAGTTCCCTTTTTATGATCAATGGTCAATAGTTTTACAACCTCTTGGAATATGCTCAGAGTAGGAGAAAGTCTGGTTACTCTCTAAGAGCAATTAACTGGTGACTCATGGGAGACTGGCAGTGTTCTCATTGAAGTTTTGACTATCAGAAAAGGACCTAATAGCAGTCCCACTATAGAAGAGTGTAATGATCACTGATATAATTTTAGGAATTCTTATAGGATCATCATTAAGACTTCAGAAATCTTCTATCTGTCTGTGTAGCATTACTACAAGACAGTACATCTTTGTGGATATGCAGAGATTTGCTCCAAAGGGTGTGCTATTACTTAGTGATTGTTATATATGTTTAATAGTAACAGGAAAAGCATATTAATAGCTGGAATCTTTCCTAAAATGAATTCCTTTACAGCCTTGCTTAATAAGGGTGAACCTGTCGCAGATTATATAACAATCTGAAGCAGGCCGTCTCAGGAAGATCACCTGCTAGTTACTAGCTTGTCCCATTATGGCTCCTGACAGAGAGCAATGACAGAAGGTTGGAGGAGAAGATCTTTGTTATCTGTTGTGGCTAATGTCAGAGATGGAAGGGAGACCACAGCAGGTGCTCCACTACAGAGCTGCATGTGCATCTGGGGGAACAGACAGGGAGGTGAAGATGTGCAATCAGCCTACCTGGTTCTCGGGCAGGAGCCCCAAATCCATATTTTTTTGTAATTCTTATATACCAAAAAAGGAAAAAAATGCTTAGGTTGATTAGCTTGAATTATTTAGCCAACAATAAGGGAAAATTAGATAAATTAGTGAGAATTTGCCTGTCATCAATAAGTAGACCTATGAACCTAGATTTATAGGTCCATAATATTTATGTTAGCTGACATCTTTGATTAGAAGTAATATTTTAAAAATGATATAATTCTAATTGTAAAGTATATAATTTATCAAATGTATCCTGATTCTATTTTAATCTTATAGGCTGTTTATATTAATCAGTGCAAACTAGACATGAACACTCTTAACAGGTTACTGGTATAAAAAATGTAAGCAAGGAAAAGAAAAGAGGATAATTGTATCTTGTTAGTTAATATTTCTTGGGTCTTCCCTCTAAACTTTAGCTTTTATTTGGAGCATTTATACTAATAAGGAATTTAAGAGACACTGAAAGATAAAGAGATGTTTTGTCACAAATATGTAGAGGGGAGGCGTACATCATGTCAGGTTGTGTTTGTGTGCATGTGTGATAGGTAGATAGTGTGTGTGCATATGTGTGTGTTAGATAGATTGTGTGTGTGCATGTGTGATAGATAGGTTGTGTGTGTGTGATAGATATGTAGATAGATAGATAGACAGACAGATAGATTTTTTTTTTTGTGTGTGTATGTTTTATTTTCAAGGGGCGAGACAGGTTCTGACTAACCCAGGCATCCTAGGTGCTGGGATTAGTCATGTGCTAACGTCACTGTAAGCTTTTTAGTCAGAGGTGTAGAGCAGTGAATCTGGGTAAATGGAGTGGGCAAGCAAGGTTGGCTTGGGTTTCCTTCAGGAGATTTTAGCCCCTGAAGAGGACTGTGGGATGTGTAGACTAAGACTGAGATGCTGGTAAAACCTTATTATTTATTTATTTTTAAAAATTATTAGTGTATATTAATTACATAGTAGTTTCTATTATAAATTTTTCATAATGTACACAGTTTAGTTCAACATCTGCCTTCCCACTCTCTACATTATGTTTCTGTTATAACCCCATTCCTCTCCCCACCCCCCTCTTCCCGTCGGCTCAGTGGTGCTCCAGGCAGCACTTACTTACTCTATAACTTTCACTTGGAGTCAGCTCTGGGATTGGCCTTGCTGGGCAGTTCCAAGTTCTAAAGTCAGAACGATACAGAGTAAAAGAGGGTTACACCAAGTCTGTTTCTCAGGACTGAAAACGCTCACTAAAGAGCTTACAGTGGCAAACTCTTGGACTCTCTTGGGGGTTCTCTCACTTCTCATAAGTGCTCTGACAAAGGCAGAAGTGGCATAAGAGAAAAACAGGGACGTAAACCTTGGGAGCTTCAAGTGTGGGTTACTGACAGCATGCAGAGTGTGATCTAGCCTCTGCTACTGACAGCCTGCAGAGGACTGACCTAGTCTCTGGACACTACTTCTCTGCTGCTATCATTTATGTAAACATGGGAAATCTTGTGGTTAACGTTTGTTGTTTGTTCTTTTGAGAAGGGGGGTCCTACTGTGTAGCCCTGGCTGCTCTGGAACTCACTGTGTAGACCAGGTTGGCCTAGAACTCAGAGTTCTGTCTGCCTCCACTTCCTGAGTGCTGGGATTAAAGGTGTGTGGGCACTATAATGTCTGACTCTTTGTGGTTACCTTTCTAAAGCGAGGCAGACTCGTGCTGTATTTAGAGACTAGGGAGGGGGTTCACGTTAGAGTCACGCTCAGTGGGGAAGTCTGTCACCTCACAGGAGACAGGTAGCATCTGCACAGCCATGTACATCTGCTCGTCCTGTTTTCCCTGTGGGCACAGCGGACGGCCATTCATGTCTTTGATTTTCTTGTTCTCTTCAGATCTGGGATTCTGCGACTGGGAAGCTCGTGCACACCTACGACGAGCACTTGGAGCAAGTCAACTGCTGCCATTTCACCAACAAGAGCCACCACCTGCTCTTGGCCACCGCCTCAAACGATTTCTTCCTCAAGGTAAGGGTGGGTATTGGAAACTACGCAGATGAACTCATTATACGGCGGAATATCTTTGTTGATTTTCTCTTGTGTATTGTATTATCATGTTTTGTTTTGTTTTATTTTGAGGGGACAAGGTCTCATTATATAGTCCTGGCTATGCTGGAACTCACTCTGTAGACCAGGCCAGCTTCAAACACAGAGATCCACCTACCTCTGCCACCCAAGTGCTGGGGTTAAAGTCAGGTGCACCTGGCTGTCTATTTTACTATTTTAACCCCACTGCTAGGGTTTAACCCATGTCCTAAGCAAATGCTCTGTCCCTGAGCTGCATCTCCAGCTCCTTCCTGGTTTACTGTTTCAGCATTTGAGATGTCCGCATTCTAAATTCTTTATCCATAAGCAGAAAGTGGGGGAAAAAAAGAGGCGTTACCAGCTTACATTACTGCAAACTGCACAGGGAGTGAGCATGGATCCTGCTGGTGGCATTCTTGATCTGTCAGCTGTATTCTCAGGCTGCCTGCCCTCTCTCCTTCCCTCCCTCCCTCCTTCCCTGTCACTGGTCTCTGCTGACTTTGATGATCCAGTCACGCTGTCTTTATGTGATAGGAAATACCTCAGATCCAGGTTAGCCCCAAAGTTCCTAATCACATAGGAAGAGCAACTCGTCCTTTCCCAGAGCCTACAGGTCAGAGTTTAGAGAAGTCCCCTGTCACCCCGTTTAGTTCAGACTTATTGTTTCATTAGTGCAGTGCCAATAGGCTTGCGCACAGGTCATAGGCGTGGCTGAGTAAAAGGGAGAGAGGGAGGAGGCCTGATGTGTATGAATTGTAACAGTTCAGAGGAAGGTGCTGCTGTGAGATACAGAAGGTAGGAGGAAAAGGTATGGTAGGAATATAAGCAAAACCAAAGTGTCCACCTCATATATATCTGATGATACTTGTAATTAAGAATTATAAGAGATTGCACCTTTTAATCTCTTTAAGTAGATAAATGCAGGTAGATTAAATTCTCTGGTGTTCGAGAAAGATGTTATCTTCTTTTGGATTTTTTTTTTTAATTAATTTTGTTTCAAATCGTTGGTCCACAGTGTGACACCATTTTTACAGAGGGACATCAGATTTTTAGGAGGTGTATGTGAAACATTTTAGAGAACCCCAGGCTGCCACCTGCAATCCCATCTCTCGGGAGGCCAAGGCAGGAGGAGCCTGAGTTATATAGCCAGGCTACAGAGTAAAACTGTGGCTCAAACAGATGCAGTTTTACAACTTTCCAGAAGGATAGGCGAAGCCTCACTAGAGAGTGCTACCCTGGCGTGTAAATCCTGGCGTGTAAATGTTCCAGGCGCAATCCTCAGGACTGTGAAAAATCAAAGTAAGATCTTTCCGGTCCTATTTTTTACAAGTTTTACATCCAAAACTAGACCTTTTGTTTAGAGCAAGTTGTGTGTTTGTCATTTCACCTGAAATATATCAGCTTCACTCTTAGATGTCAGTACCATGTCACGTCCATACCTAAGAGTAGTGGACTGTGGTTCTGTTACATACCTGACTTGTGCTAATTTTCCCATATGTGGTCCCAAACCCATAGGTTTATTAGATCCAGAATCCAGACAAGCTTGGGTCTTGGTGCTTGTCTCTTTTATTCTGTTAAAAACTCTCTTTTTCTCCTTTTCCCTTCCCATGGTGCTGGTTTACTAGGCAAGTAGAGTCACTTGCTTGAGGACTGTCACTCTGACTTGTTGGGTAGCTCACTGGACCTGCTCTTTGGCCTGAGCTGTAGTTCCTCTATTCTGGTATCAGTGAAGGTTTTGGAGGTTTTTTTTAGGCCATTAATAACTTTTACCCAATTAGTTATTTCAAGGTTTGGGAAGTCTGAGAAAAATGAAAAGCTTGCTTGTACCATTTTTGTAACCTAGTATTTAAAAAATATGAAGATAATTTATACATTACTTACTGATTTTTGTAGCTAATTAAATACTATGATTCTAAACCACTCAGTTAAAAATAAGCAACAGTCTTTCAGTTAGTTTAGCGTCCAGAATAAAAGCCCAGTGAGGCCTTCAAGTCCCTTAGTGGACTGAGATGTTGATCTAAAGGTTGCCCTATTATTAACCACAAGCTTATCTTTGTATTTGACAACTTCATGTTACTGTGAATTGATCATTGTTCTGTAGACAGCAGCTCAAATGAAAAGGAAGAACTCAGTGTGAGTTTTACTTCTCCCATTTAACCTAGATTAATTTTCCTTTTCTTTTTTTTTAAAAAGAATTTATTTATATATTGCTTTTGTATGTGCATATGTATGCCACTGTGTGTGGGTTGCCATGGAAGCCACAGCAGAAGGCGTTGAGTTCTCTGGAGCTCAGGTTACATGCAGTTGTGAGCTACCTGATGTGAGTGCTAGAAAGTTCATCAACTTGGGTCTCTGGGAGAGCTCAGATGCTTGCAAGCCCTCTTTAGTATAGACCTTAAAATAGATCCTTTGGCAGTTTGATTTACATATATAGTGTATCCTGATCATATGCAACCCAACTCTCCCTCTCCCTTTCCCTGACCCACCATTGCCAGTCTGCACTTCCTCTTTCCACCTTGATTACAGTTTCAAAGGGGCCAGATGCCAGGACTGGTCTAGGACTCTTGAGCTTCAGCGATCCTTTGGTTTCAGCCTCCAAGGAGTTGGAACTACAGGTGTCTGACACACCAGTACTGCCATTTTATGGTTTTAACTTATCTTTTTCCCCTTTCAAAATAGCTCTGGGATTTGAATCAAAAAGAATGTCGAAATACCATGTTTGGTCACACGAACTCAGTCAACCACTGCAGGTTCTCACCAGACGATGAGCTCTTGGCTAGCTGCTCAGCTGACGGGACTTTAAGGGTAAGCTTTGAACATCAGTAGAGGGCTCTAACTTTAGAGAATCCCTTCTAATTTGTGGTGAATGGGGGGTCCTGTTGGTGTTAGTAGTGTTCCAAAGCTGTGATACAAACCTGAGATAAACAACCTATGAAGAGGGAAGACGTATTTGTTTACAGTCTCAGAGGTTTTATCTGAACCTGTCTCTGTCTCAGTGCCGAGGCAAGTGCTTTGTGGCAGGGAGCATGTGGTGAAAGAAATTGCCTACCTAATGGGCTCTTGGAAACAAAGCAGGAAATAGGAAGGACCTGGGGCCCCACTATTCCCTTCAAGGGTACCTGTTAAGGGACTAACTGGGTTTCTCTAGGCCCTCATCCTTAAGGCTCTAAAACAGTGGTTCTTAACTTGTGAGTCATGGCCCTGTTGGCAAACCTGTCTCCAAAAATACTTGTGATTCACAAGAGCGGCAAAATTAGTTATGAAGTGGCAATGAAATGATGTTATGGTGGGGTCACCACACCATGAGGAACTGCATTAAAGGGTCACAGCATTAGGAAGGCTGAGATCCACCACCCTAAAACCTCCTGTGCCTGTGCTGCAGACTGGGACCCACCCCGTCAGCTCATAAGCCTTTGGCAGAGTTCCTAGATCTAAGCGGGAGCAGCGTTTTTTATGTTTATAGAAGGAAGGCTTTCCTTTCAGCTGCTAAGAACCTTTGTCATACTGTTATTTTTGAATGCTTTATAACCTAGAGTTTAAATTCTTAACTTTAAGCATATATTACATCTTAAACATGTATTCATCTAATATTTTTAGATCTTTAGAGTCAGGAGGCAGGTTAACCTGCTTCTGTCTTCCCTGAAGGGTGTAAAATCTAGTCTTATTTTTAGTGTAGTCTTGTTGTTAAAGAGTCTAGGGAGCTCTACAATGGTGTGGAAGGGGGCATGTTGGTATTTTATCTTCTCCAATTGTTTGATTTCTCCTGTATTTTCTTTTTCTGGAATATTTGTTTTTGGATTTTTATTTTTTTCCTTGCCTTTCCTCATTTTCCCTTTCTGGAAGTTTCTTTCACTTCATTTCCTAGTATTTTAAATACAACAGTATTTTAAAACTTTATTCACAGACTTTTTTCAGTACTTGTTCTTAGAATTGTATTTTTTTTTAAATTACACTGCTATTTCATGACTATATTTTTTTCTTCTTGCCAGTATGAATAATTTTTTGGTTTCTGTATACCTTTTTGAAAGCTGTCTTCAGTATCTGCTCCTGTGTAGCAGTGTAACCCAGAAGGTATTTGGGAATTGTGTTTCCTCCTAGGGTTCTTAGGGTTTTATAGTTGAAAAAAAATTTTTTTGTGTCTGAGTATGAGAGTGGAGGTGCCATGGTGTGCATGTGGAGGCAGGAGGACAGTGCTCAGGAGTCAGGAGTCAGGTCTGCCCCTGAGCCGCCTGCAGGCTCAGCTTTCACGGTTTGATGATGAGCTCCCATTGGTAATCTTTTGTCTTGATCAGGGTGAGTGTTCTGAGAGAAATGTCTCGCTTTCTGGTTGTAGTGAGAAGAGTCATTGGAACATACCGTGGTATCTAGGCAGAGATGGCAAAGGGAACATATGCTTTATCTTAATGTCCTTATTTCCAGTATACTGACCCTACCCATAACTGGGTTAAGTATAGAATAACCCCGCCCNTTGGTAATCTTTTGTCTTGATCAGGGTGAGTGTTCTGAGAGAAATGTCTCGCTTTCTGGTTGTAGTGAGAAGAGTCATTGGAACATACCGTGGTATCTAGGCAGAGATGGCAAAGGGAACATATGCTTTATCTTAATGTCCTTATTTCCAGTATACTGACCCTACCCATAACTGGGTTAAGTATAGAATAACCCCGCCCACTCTTAGGTTTACAGCCTACCTGGACTGCAGAGGGAGAGGGGATCTCAGTGGATCTTTACAGAGCCCTCCTGAGTTAGCCTCCCTCTCTAGAAGGAACCAGCCCGCACTTTCTGAGCCACTTAAATTCCTGCTTTGAGTTCGTTCGGCTGATTCCGCACTGCAGGCTCAGGATTCAGGTTTTAGGAGCCCACCTACCTTCTTCTTCCTGGCCTTTCCTGTTACCCTGTCACCATTTCCTTTATCTTGTGGGTTGTGGCTAGAGAAAAAAAGAAATTCCCTTTACTGTTGTTTTACATGGGGTTTGGGAGGGCATTCAGGTGAGTGTGCTTTTTTACCTATAAGTAAAGCTAAGCTTTATTTCCTTTAGTAACTTTCTATTCATCTGTGCTTGAAACTGGTATATAATCTGTCTTTCCAGTTATAAGTTTTAAAAAACTGTGTATTTAATATTCACTATATGCTAGATACTACACTAGGCCTTTGGGTTTTAAATGCTAGAAAAAAAAGTATGCCCCGTAGTCTGGTTATTCAGAATAAAGTTAGGGAGATGGTAAGTGGATAAATAGAATGACAAAATTATGTTCGAGACTGATTTCTTTTTAATTTAAAGATTTTTATATTATTTATAAGTTATGTGCATATGTATATTTCTGTGTATGACTGACTGTGCCTGTGGATTGCTAGTTATTACAAACTGAAGGCAATGTTTCCTCCTTCTGACTCTGTCAGTATCAAACAGTTCAGCAGTGAGGGTTGTGCCCCTTGAGTCTCTTCTCCATTTATGGCAGGCTGATGCCAGGTTTCCTTTTTTAAGTTACACTATCTGCCTGTCTGTCTGTCTGTCTGTCTGTTTACTTTTGGGTATGAATGTGTACATTTCACAGCATGAGTATGGAGGCCAGAGGACAGCTTGCAGGAGTTGGTTCTCTGCTTCTACCATGGTGGGTTCCAGAGACTGAGCTCAGTCCAGCGGGCTCAAGGTCTTACCTGCTGAGCCATTCCTTTTATTAGCCTGCAGATCCATTCAGGTTTCAGTACAGCAGGTGGAAGTTTGTGATTGACCGCTGCCCTAGCTTGCCCAGCAGATGGTGCTCTGCTGCTTTTTCTTCCTGTCTCCTGGCCTGTGCATTCTTTCCACACCTTCAGCTGCTGTGTTGCCTGGGCCTTAGACAAATGGTAGGAGTGTCTTGTTTAGGACATCATTGTTCCCAGCATGTTGTCAGTCATGGGTCTCTGCAGTCACTGTCATTTCATTGTGAATATGTATATACTTTTATTACCAGTCTTCAGCTGATGGACACACAGATTCTATTTATTAGCCAGTGGTGTGGCCAGTTAGTCCTGAGCTCAGAAATTTTTATGTCATGTTGGTCAGCGACAGGTGCTTGATTTCTGTATTCGTGTGTGAGTGTCACTGGCAGTGGGGAACAGGCATCACTCCACTCAGGGAGAACTGCCTGTGTTGATGATGGCTTTCCCACAGAGCTATTAAGCTAGTGTCACTGGCTCTTTGCACAGGCAGAGGTCCAGCAAAATGATGTTAGATAACAGCATGTCAAGGTCAAAGCCTTGTAAAGCCTTTACTGTCTGAGAGAATAAGAGCTGTAAAATTATTTATGCCCCAAAGGCTCTGGGATTCTCTAAGCTTGTTGTAGGGTATCATGTAGATAAGCATGTGGTTTTTTTGGGCCTCAAAGAGAAATGGTCTTAAAGCATTTTCTTTAAAGATTGTTAGTTAAAGCACACAAGAGCTTAGGGTGCACAGGGACCCTGGGAATGGTGCAGTGACCTCCTCAGAATACAGTGGTGTGGCCGAGTCATCTCCTGATGTGTGAAACTTTATCATTGCTTGCTAGGGCCTGAGTTGGCAGCAGAATCTCACACAGTGTTGGTAGGTGTAGTGAAATTAAAGTGTGTCAACTTGCTTTTAGTCCCCAAACCTAAGTTTGTCCTACTAACTGTATGATTTCTCATGGATTCTGAATGTTAGGACCAAAGCTCTGACACTTGGTTTGTTTCTTTCTAAACTTAGAAATTACTTTATTTAGTGTGTGTGTGTGTGTGTGTGTGTGTGTGTGTGTGTGTGTGTGTGTGTGTGATGACATGCTTGGAGGTCAGAGGACAAGTTGGTCAGTTAGCTCTAGCCATCCCTCATGTGGGTCCTAGAGACTGAACACAGGCCACCAGGCTTGGTGGGAGGTACTTTCCCCACCCCTGACCCGTCCTGCCTGCCTGCCTGCCTTCTTTCTGTATTAGAGAAGGCTAACCATGCTAGTGCCAGTCGTCTCTTTTGTTTTATTTTACACAGTGTAGACACAGTTATCCCAAGGGGAAAGTATCAAGGTTTGGCAGCTTTTGGGGGAGAGGGGATTTGATCCAGTTACCCTTTTGAAGCCAGGGCACACTACTCCAGGTCTGAGAGTGAAGGTGCATCTTTCCAGGGGCCGTTGCTTTTTGTACCACTTGTGTGGCTGTTCCAGAATAGGGCTTAGAGTGTTTCATATCCCATTTCTCAGAGCTGGTTAGTTCTGTAGCACTGCATAGCCCTACCCAGCGCAGGAGAAGCCATGCTTCCTCTCAGTATAGCTTTCAGTATAGTTTCTCCTTTAGGGGTCTCATTATCACTGGATGCCCAGCAGGCACTGAGGCCCAGTACAGTTTCCTGCTGTGCTTGAGGTAGATGTGAAGTGCATCTCCTGCTTGTCCCAGCAGAGGGCAGCAGCAGACAGCTCACTGTCAACACCAAAGCCTTTTCCACCCTGTGCAAGGCCCAGTTAACTTTTTCCTTTTGAGATGAGCTCTCACGTAGCCCAGGCTGGCTTCAAACTCAGGATCCTCCTGCCTCAGCTGCAAAGCACTAGCATTATAGATGTGTCAGACTGTGTGCAGCTCAATTAACTTTTTATCTAATTTTAGTGACTTTGGGGTTTTGTTTGTTTCTGCAAAATGGAAGCTGGATTTTTTGCTCTCTTTTTCTTTCTTTCTTTCTTTCTTTCTTTCTTTCTTTCTTTCTTTCTTTCTTTCTTTCTTTCTTTCTTTCTTTCTTTCTTTCTTTCCTCCTTCCATTTCTTCCTCTCTCCTTCCTTTCTTTTTCTCTTATTGACTTTACATCCAGATCATAGGCCCCGTCCCACTTTACAAATTTCTCCCTCCATTGCTCCTTTCCATTCTCCTCAGAGAATGGGGAGCCCCCCCTTGGGTATCACCCCAACCAAGGACGTCTAGTTCCAGCAGAACCAGTCACATCCTCTTCCACTGAGGCCCAATCCTAGGCAGTCCAGGTAGGGGAAGGGGATCCAATGGCAGGGAACAGAGACTGAGCCCCTGATCCGCTTGTTAGGGGACCCACATGAAGACCAAGCTGTACATTTGCAGCAAATGTGTGTGTGTGTGTGTAGGGGGGAAGGGGACGGACGGACCTGGGTCTAGTTCTGCAGGAAGCTGGATTTCTTAATTTAAAAACTAATAAAAAAAATAGGCTTACGCAAGACCATCCATTAGGTAGAGCATGTTTGTATGACATTTAATCTAGTTGGAATTCTAGAGGTGCGTGTTGGGAGTAAAGCAATTTTGTTTTTTTGTGTTTTTTTAAAAAACAGCTTTGGGATGTGAGATCAGCAAACGAGAGGAAAAGCATTAATGTGAAGCGCTTCTTCCTGAGTTCAGAAGACCCTCCAGAGGATGTGGAGGTGATAGTGAAATGTTGTTCCTGGTCTGCAGATGGCGACAAAATAATAGTGGCAGCAAAAAACAAAGTTCTCGTAAGTCCTGCCATCTCAGTCCACTCCGACGCAAAGTTCCAATCTCTGTTCCGTTTTTTCCTTGTCTAGCTTAGGTCTGATGAGAGAACTAGTCTTTAAGAACTGAATGAAACTGTGAGATTTTTCCTAAAGTAAATAAAGACAGACAAAAAAGGAAATGGTAGGTCTCATGCTAACATCATGGTCTGAGTACACGCCAACATGTGTAATTTAAAATGTAAATCCCCAAGAGATGTGGTAGATTGCTAGGGTGCTGTGGTCTAATGGGTGAGCTGGGCTCTTAGTAGACACAATGGTTTGTCCAAAGCTGGACTGTGAGAGCCAAATCCTGTGGTTCATGGACATTCTGTGCTAATACTCATTTTAAAAAACATGACATATAGGTATTAGAAGTCATCATATATTTATATATAAACTCACTGAGGGATTGGGTGTGTGTTTACTGATGTAATAATTGTGAACCTGGGTCTTTGGTTACTTGTCGACTTATGTCCCTTTAGCAGGAAACTAAAAAGAAAAATATGTCCTTTTGTCTCAAGTGTGTTAAAGTTTGTAAAAATAGAATACATACAATTAATTTGTAAAATTTGAAGACTCAAAATTTGATTTTTGTTAGGATAAAAATATATACTGTAAAATTTGCTATTTAAAACTGTTTCTTGCTTTTTATGATGACTAGGGTATGGATACATGCTTTATCATTGAACTATGACCTCAGCTCTTTTTCATTTTTATTTTGAAATAGCATCTTGCTAAATTGCTTAGGCCAGACTTGAACACACTAACATAGCCTAGGCTTGCCTCGAACTTTCAGTCTCTTGCTTCAGAAACCTCCTTAGTAGCTGGAATTAAAGATGTTCCCAAACAATTCTTTTTTGTTTGTTTGTTTGTTTGTTTGAGACAGAGTTTCTCTGTATAGCCCTGGCTGTCCTGTAGACCAGGCTGGCCTGGAACTCAGAAATCTGCCTGCCTCTGCCTCCCAAGTGCTGGGATTAAAGGTGTGTGCCACCACTGCCCAGCCCAAACAATTCTTTTTTTTTTTTTTAATTTTTTTTATTAGATATTTTCTTAATTTACATTTCAAGTGCTATCCTGAAAGTTCCCTCCCCCCTACCCCTGCCCACCCACTCCCACTTCTTGGCCCTGGCGTTCCCCTGTATTGGGGCATATAAAGATTGCAATACCAAGGGGCCTCTCCTCCCAATGATGGCCGACTAGGCCATCTTCTGCTACCCAAACAATTCTTAAATGTACACAATTGGCATTGTAATCATATTCATAAAGTTGTGCAGCCATTACCACTGCATGCATCTTCCCTCCCTCCCTCCCTCCCTCACTCCCTCCCTTCTTCCCTAACTCCCTCCCTCCTTGTCTTGCCTTTCTTTTATTTATAGGGTCTCTGTGTAGCCCTGGTGTTCCTGGAACTCACTCTGTAGACCAGGCTGGCCTCGAACTCAGAAATCCGCCTGCCTCTGCCTCCCAAGTGCTGGGATTAAAGGCATATGCCACCACAACATGGCCACCACTGTATGTTTCTAAAAGTTTTTATCACTCAAACAGAAACTCTGTTACCACTAATAATAATTCTTAGTTCTCTATCCCTACTCCCTGATGACTAATAACATGATGCATGAATTTGCCTGTTCTGAAAATTGTACAAGTGGTATTATATAATACTGGTTTATTTATGCTTGACTCATTTCATTGAGCCTAGTGTTCTAAAGGCTTATTTGAGTTATAGAATGTATCAGAACTAAACAGTCTCTCACTTTGTTTCTTTGTCTCTGTCTTTCCCCTCCCTCCCTCCCTCCTTCCCTCCCTCCTTCCCTCCCTATATGTGTATATGAATAGTCACTACATTTTAAAAACACATTCCTCTGTACAGGCCCTTGACTTTCCCCACTTCTTGGCTATTGTGAACGATGCTGCAGTGAATGGTAGTGAACATGTATCTGTTGGAGACCCAACTTCTAGTAACATTTTATATACTCCTGATGCTGGAATTGCCAGAGCATAATGATAATCTTATGTGACGGTTTTGAGGAGAGTCGACTTTCCCACAGTGGCTGCTCTATTTTACGTTTCTGCTAGAAGGGTATAAGGCTGTCAATGTCTCCACATCCTCCGTAGCACTGGCCACTATTTTTCTATTTTTATTAGAAATATTTTAATGAAATTTTTCATTATTTTAATGAAAAATTTTATTTTTCACTAAATGTGTATAGCCATTGAAGTAGGTGTGAGGTGGTGGCTTCATTTACATTTTCCAGATAGCTAATGATGTTTAAGAAAAAAAGCTTCTCCCCTACTTCCTGGCTGGTGCTGGGAATTGAACCCCATGCTAGGCACACGCTCTGGGGTAAATCCCCAACCCCAGGGAAAGATCATTTAAAAGCATTCAGAAGATCTGTCCTAGTGGAAAAGGAAAAAAAATACATATTGTGTAAAACACCTTGTTTTAGAACCCTATAGAGGATCCCTATGTAGCATGCTGAGTTAGTGACCTGGGATCCCTTTACTCTATAGAGGATCCCTATGTAGCATGCTGAGTTAGTGACCTGGGATTCCTTTACCCTATAGAGGATCCCTATGTAGTGTGCTAAGTTAGTGACCTTAGTATCCCTTTACCCTATAGAGGATCCCTATGTAGCATGCTGAGTTAGTGACCTTGGGATCCCTTTACCCTATAGAGGATCCCTATGTAGCGTTCTGAGTTAGTGACCTGGGATCCCTTTACCCTATAGAGGATCCCTATGTAGCATGCTGAGTTAGTGACTTTGGGATCCCTTTACCCTATAGAGGATCCCTATGTAGCGTGCTGAGTTAGTGACCTGGGATCCCTTTACCCTATAGAGGATCCCTATGTAGTGTGCTGAGTTAGTGACCTGGGATCCCCTCACCCATGTGTAGGCTCCAAGGCTTCACTCTTGTTTGCTCCTTCTTCTGCTTCTTCCCTGACCTTATATTGTTAGCCTCTCCTGTCCTCAATCCTTTTCTCTGTTGTCATTCCCCAACTGGGACAATTTTCTGTTCCACATTTCCCAATTCTTTCGCCCTGTCACTCTTAGCCACTAGTTTTTAAGAACAGCCTGCCCCAGGAAACATTTAAATATGGCTTCCTGCCCTTCGTTTCCGGCCTTCTCTGCTGTGTTACTCACATCTGCATGTGTCCCCGTGCTGTGTGCTCACTAAGCTTCCTTACAGCTCCCACTGGAAGCCTTTGTTCCTTTCTAGGCCACAGTCTTAAATAACTAGACTGTATCAACTTACTGTATGTATGTATGAAGCATATATACTCTTACCGTTTGTCAAAACCTTTGAAAGAACATATTCAGTATTTGAAAATCTTTGAAGAATCGAAGTGAAGGGTGTATTACTAGAAAATTGATGTTTTGGTTCAAATATAAGAAAATGATTAATTTTAATGGAGTAATATGGTAGCCCTGGAGAGAACTAGAATTGACTGGGCTTATTTCATTTTTGCAGGGCTTTGCTGTATGTTATTTTGAGCATCTCTGCTCATGAGTATGCATTTTCTTTCTTGAATCAGTAGCATCAGGGAGAGCTGTTCTTCGTGTTAACTTGACTGGCCTGTTCATGCATGCACAAAGGTTTTGCTTCCCTAGGCCAGCTTGAGAGAATATCTGTGATGAATTTTCCTCCACAGAAGAGAGCTTTCAAGATGAGCTATATTTTAAAATGATACATACAGTGTTCTACATCTTATTTATGGCTATCAGCATTTATGCCAGCTATCAGTAACTGTAGGATTTCAGGACTTATAGTTTATATTTGAGGTAGGAAGACCATCTTTTAAAATTAGATTTAGATTCAGCACAGGTATAATTTAAGATGTTTTGTTTTTCACAGAAATCTCTTTATTTTGACAGCTTTTTGATATTCATACTAGTGGCCTATTGGCAGAGATCCACACGGGCCATCACAGCACCATCCAATACTGTGACTTCTCCCCCTATGACCATTTGGCTGTGATTGCCCTGTCTCAGTACTGTGTGGAGGTGAGTAGTTGAATTTATTCAATAGGATCTGGGTCTCCGGAGATCCAAGGATGGCAAGAGTGGCTGCCGTAACTGCTGAAGATGCTTTCTTGGAAAATTGTGTTTTCTTCATAGCCTAATAACATATCGCTTTGGGGTATCCAATTATATGGCAAGCTTTATTATTTTAATGTGATTGAAGACATGATCTTACAGTGATGGAATGACAAGACCACTTACCCAGCATTTATTGAATCTAGTGTGTGCTTGAAACTGAGGAAACCATGATCATTGGTTTCTGAGGCATTTCTTTTTGCTTTAACCCCCTCCGCATCCATGTCCATCCATCCGTGTGTGTGTGTGTGTGTGTGTGTGTGTGTGTGTGTGTGTGTGTGTGAATGTGTGTGTGTGTCCATGTGTGTCCGCATGTGTGTGTGTGTGAATGTGTGTGTGTGTGTCCATGTGTGTCCGCATGTGTGTGTGTGTTGTATATGCATATGAGTGTGCACATCCGTGCAAGCACATGCAGATGCCTTATTTCCTCTTCACTTTATTTCTTTAAGAAAGG
>LR751012.1:198140-234032 GCA_902729485.2 Mus minutoides
CTATTAAAAGTATGATTGTATAATAAATCGTTTATGTGCAATCCAGTTTTAAATTTTGATAATGTGTTTTAGGGCTCTATCTGTAGAAATAGTACCACTGGGTCATTACCGTTCTTTCTAGTATGTCTGGCATATTAAACTGGTTATGAATGTGATTTGCTGTGTTCTTTGCTTACTCTGTAGTTGTGGAACATAGACTCCTGCCTAAAGGTGGCCGACTGCAGAGGACATCTGAGTTGGGTTCATGGTGTGATGTTTTCTCCTGATGGCTCGTCATTTTTGACAGCTTCTGATGACCAAACAATAAGGGTGAGAAATACTGAGATTTTTCATTTCAGACATTTTAAACTAAATTTATAGAGAAAGAAATTTTGGGGGTAAGTATTAAGGGAAGTAAGGTACAAAGCTCCTAGGTACATATCTATCCTGGACAAGTGCTATTCTGTGAATCATGTGTCCTTCCCCTGGACAGTTCATTGACTGTCCCTGAGCAAAGGCCAGTGAGGAGGTTGCTTACACAGCACCTCTGAGTCCTGGGAAGGCTTCACTTCTTCCTCTTGAATTCTCATATCTAATTACATGATAGTTCTCAGAGCCCGTGTATTTTTACCTTTCTATTGTTATTTATCTTTCCTTTTCCATTCCTACTGTCCATATCCAGATCGATTGCCTTTCTGCCATGAGAGGTATTAGGCTGTGACACATCTCCTTTCTTTACTTCATGATGTGGCTAGGATATATGTATATGTGTGTGTGTGTGTGTGTGTGTGTGTGTGTGTATATATATATATATCTCGAACACCACCCCCCCCCCAAAAAAATGACTGAGTTGTCTGTACACTGTCTTGTCTGTACACTGTCTCAGAGGGAGGACTGGCTGACAGCACACAGTGATCTTAACTCCTTTATCTCTTACTCAGGTCTGGGAGACAAAAAAGGTATGCAAGAACTCTGCCATCGTGCTAAAGCAGGAAATAGATGTAGTGTTTCAAGAGAACGAAACGATGGTCCTTGCAGTTGACAACATAAGAGGCCTGCAAGTGAGTCTATTTTAAAAATACCGGAAATGTTGTTTGGTGGAATTCATGCTTTTTTCTGTTTGTTTTTGGGTTCAGAATCAGGCATAGTTGCATGGTCCTACCAGGTGCCTACAGGGCATTAGTTGAGCAACTATATGGCTCTTGGGTTGAGGTTTGGAGTGTTGAATATGCCAGTATTTAGAAATAAATAAGATGCTACCTCCCCATCTTCAACCTTGTTTCTCTCTTGAGGCTGTGTGTAATTATGTTCTTTGATTTGCACATGGCCTTGAGACCTCCACAAAGACAAGCTTGAACTTGCTCACTGAGTGATTTGGATGTGTCGCTGGGTGGGCAAGGGGGTGAACATACGAGCTGAAGCTTTTTTTGGTTTTGTTTTTTCAGGGAAAGGAAAATAGGGTCTTTAGAAACACAGATCATCTTAAGTGGAGGAGTCTCAGTCATTAGAGTTGAGGTGGAGGGAGCCGGACAGTACATACGCAATCATTCCTGTGCAATAATTCACTTAGTCACGCACTTGTTCAGGATCTTGGAACACTTACTAGTCCTGGAGAAGGGATGGGTTGTTGATAACATTAGAATAACTGTGTTGCTTAGGGATCCAAACAGCTTACCTTCGGCTGATCTCCCTGTGGCTGCAGACGGGAGTCCCAGAGGTCCTCTGACTGATCTCCCTGTGGCTGCAGACAGGAGTCCCAGAGGTCCTCTGACAGGGATGGTGGTTTTGAGCCTCTGAGTGGTTGTAATAGCTGAAGGATGTTGTTATCTAGCAGGTCTGCACGACTGAGTTGGGGGCCCAAGTAAAGTGGCCTCTGAGCAGACCTCCTGGGCGGAGGGGTAGCATCGGAGGGGCCGACAGCAGGAAGAATGCTCACTTGACACAAGCGGCTGTCTTCATGGTGGCTAGCCCACACAGAACAGTTGGTTGGTAGACCTTCTAGGAGATATGGATGTGAGGAGCCGAGTGACTGTGGCTATGAGGGGTAAGGGCAGCAGCCAGAGACAGTATGTCACTGGAATCACTGTGGCTCTTCCATAAACTAGCAAATGATTACTTCTGCTCCTGAGATTCTCCTGAGAGAGAGGCCTGGGGAGGACAGAAACCCGATCGTAGCAGTCCTCCAGATGATTTCTTTTTTTCTTTTTTTTTTTTTTTTTAAAGATTTATTTTATTTTATTACACTGTAGCTGTCCTCAGACACTCCAGAAGAGGGAGCCAGATCTCGTTACGGGTGGTTGTGAGCCACCATGTGGTTGCTGGGATTTGAACTTATCACCTTCGGAAGAGCAGTCGGGTGCTCTTACCCGCTGAGCCATCTCACCAGCCCCAGATGATTTCTTATGTTACCTTTGAGCCTTCCATTAATACTTAGATCAAAACATAATTTGTAGTAACCTCATTTCCCTGCAGTGGTGGTAATGGGGATGAGACCTTGTGCATGTGAGGCAAACACTCTAACCCTGAACTAACCCCCCCCCAGCCTTTGCAGTACCTTACTAGTTTCTAGGCTTTAGCCCTGATAATCTGATCTGTTGGATTCCCCTTTTCTTTTTTAAATTTTTGTTTATTTTTAATATGTACATGTGTGTTTACCTAAATACCTCAGTGTGCAGTATTCACAGAGGCCAGCACTGCATTTCCTGGAGCTGGGGTTACAGACCATTTCGAGTTACCTACCATGTTGGTGCTGGAAACTGACCCCTGGTCCTCTCTCTGCAAGAGCAGTAAGTGCTCTTAACCACTGAACCATCGCTCCATCTCCAGACTTTATTTTTCTTGATTATTTATTTGTACTTAATCTAGGGAGCAAGAGCACTCGTGAAAGGGTGGGAGGAGAAGGTGAGGTAGGCGCAGGAGAGGACACACATGGAGAGCTGGGGAGGATCAACAGACAGCAGGGGAGGACCAGCAGACGGCAGGGGGAGGACCAGCAGACGGCAGGGGGAGGACCAGCAGACGGCAGGCAGAGCTGGGGTACCAAAGCTTCAGTGTTCAGGCTGGTGTAGCACAGGGAGCCCTGTGCTTTTCTGACTAGTACCAGCTGGCTCTGGGAGGACAACTGAACCCTGGCACCTCTCTGAAGCGCATTTGTGACTGTCAGTAGTCTGTGACCTTGGTCCAGGTTAAGGCAAAATCTGTGTTGAAGACATTCCTACCTGGGGATCCATTGGTAACTTGTCTTGCACTGTTCTGGGTTTAGAGTCAAGTTGTAAAACATCTCTAAGTTTGTCTTGATTTGTGTTTTATAAGTTCACACACTACCTTCTTAATATATTGATCAATGTTCTCTATTTATGGTATGAACTTGGATGGGAAATTGAATGTGAATTCGTTACTTACTGCTTTTTTTTTTTTTTTTAAATAGATTGAGTCCTTTGCTTGGGATATTTCTATTATATTCTCTCCAAGTTCATAGTCCTTTGCTTGTATTGTTTAACATCAAGCCCATGCAACCTTTCAGTGACACTTGTCGTAACCAAAGAGCGACAAAGGTTGTCTGATTTTAAAAATGTTATTTTACTGGCTGTCATAGTCTTCAAGAGTTTAGAGGACAGTTTCACTGACAAATAGTTCCAATAGAGTACATGCAGAAATTTTAATTTATTAATTAAAAAAAAGGGTTGAATTTGATTTTTATGGAGGAAGATCATAATTTTTCAGTAGTTTAGTCTTTTAAGAAAATACTGTTTGACATATATGTGTATTTATAATATACATATATATTATATATAATATACATATATAAAAAATTATATATATGTGTGTGTGTGTGTGTGTGTATATGGTGCATTTTGATCATACATACCCCATTACCTTCTCGCATCTCTTTTCCACTTCCATTGAGCCCCCCTTTTCCAATAACTTGCCTACCTACCTTCCCGTGTATGATGTGTGTATCCTACTGAGGCTAATAGGGGTTGGGAGTTAATTACTGGGGTATGGCAGTCAGTCAGTGGCGACCCAGCTGAAGAAGATGATTTTCTCTCCCCGAATAACTCTTAACTGGCTAACAGGTCCTCATGGAGGGGGTAGTACCTCCTAAGCCCCTCACCCATTAATAATGGATTTGTTAGAGGGCCTAATCTCATGCAGAGAGCTTATGGAAGTACCCATGTTACTGTAATTTCATGCATGTAACAATCCTGCCATATCCAGAAGACAATGTTTTATAACACATTTCTTCATTATCTCATTTTTTACACTTTGGTAGTGCCCTTTCCATGATGTTCTTTGAGCCTTGGAGGAGGGGATACAGGTGTTCTATGCAGGGCTAAACACTCAATAGTGACTAAATTCTCAGTGCTGTCACTAGCTGTGTCTCTGTATTAACTGCTGCCTGTGGCAAACGAAGCCTCTTTGGTCAAGGCTGAGAGCAGCATGAATTGGTCTGTGGATATAAACTTACACGTTTAGACTGTTGAGAAGGCAGTTTGACGACACTTCTGTTAGCAAAGTTACAGTAGTAGGTCCCCTGCATGGAGCCCGTGACCCCCAAAGCCATGGGTTTGACCACTAGGTCTACAGTACCAGGTATGAGTTCCCTTTACGGACCCATCCGTAAATCCAATCAAAAGAGCTTGGTTATCTGTTGTAGTAAATATTTAAAATCCCAACCTAGGGCTTCTACTCCACCTTGGTTATTGAGTTGCTAGTGAAAGACACACTCACAGCCATTATATTTACAGCAAGCCTTAATCAGCACAGTAGCTGGGCAGCTGCCTACCCTCCACGCTGTTTGAATCTGCTTTCCTATTGATAACCCCGAGTTACTACTCACTGTTTACTGTGTTCCATCTGGGCTGCTCTTAATCCAATTGGGCAGCCCTCAGGGCCACGTTTTTATGGCCCAGTTAACCCATGGTGGCTTCTCCTTTCTCCTCTCTTGTGAGTTCTTTTACCCCATGGTGGCTTCTTCTTCTTCCTTCCCTGGCTGTCCTGGAACTTATTCTGTAGACCAGGCTGGCCTCAAACTCAGAAATCTGCCTGCCTCTGCCTCCCACGTGCTGGCATTAAAGGCGTGCGCCACCACTGCCCGGTTTTTCTTCCTCCTTCTTAAAGTCTTCAAAACCTCAACCCCACCTATGTCTCTTCTGCCCAGCTATTGGCTGTTGGCATCTTTATTTACCAATCACAATTAACTGGGAGCTGGGTCACTTAGCTATAATGTGTGCTGTCTCTCTGGTCTCTGGGGCCCCAAATTAGCATTAAAATACAAGCATCATCTGGCCACCCCATAGAAGTCATTCTACTATTGCATAATCTTTTAAACAGGTCTATATTGTAGCATGAAGTGGCCACAATTAGGTAAGAACATTGGTGACTTCCCCAGCAGCCTGAAGCTATTTAGTCTTGATTTTAAATATCTAATAGATCAGAGAAGTTTGGGCAAACTGTTAGAAAGGGAAAGCTACATATGATTAATTAACCTTTTAATCAGTGTAGCAGAAATAATTTCATTGTTTGTGCCATGCTGAGAAATAATTTAGATTTTTAGATCATAAGTTAGAAAGGTATCTGATAATTAGTTTAAGCTTTGAGAAGTATTTCCTGAGCTCATATCTTTTAATTGAGGTGCTCTTTCTATTTTTATTTTATTTTATTTTTTTAAAGTAATCATTGGCATTAGCTAGTAGTTATGAAGTTGGATAATCTTAGTTTAAGTATTACAAGTTCAGTGACATAAATTACGCTTTCAAGTTTCTTTCGTAAGATCTATTTCCCTACCCTCAAAGAAGGAAAGAATCTTAATTTATCTTGCTTTGTGAGTGATTCGGAGTATATAAATTTCAATTTTGAGTTATCATTGTGTGTAATGTCTGTCTCAGGCCCCTTTGAAGATTTCAGGAAAGTGTATTATAACAAGTGATAACCCTATTAAAACAGGCTTTGGGAAGAAATAAAAGACAGGATGTGCGCCTAGCTGTGAGACTGCATACCAGACAGATGTGTCTCAGGCGGTGGGCACAGCAGCTGCTTTCCAAACCTTTTTAAAGCTTCTTTTATTTTATGAAAATGTATCCAAGCCACATAAGTGAAATAAAATGAAAGCATAAAGTGCTAAATACAGCTGCCGAGATTAGGACCTGGCTTTGTTGTCTCCCTGAGAACTCTGGGTCATTTTCTGTGCTGTCTTTCTCTTTGCAAGTTGAAGCCTCTTTTCCGAAGAATAACAACAGAACAATGCATACACAACCTAACAACTGCCTTGCCTTCTTTCTTATTAGCTCATTGCTGGAAAAACAGGCCAGATCGATTACCTGCCTGAAGCCCAAGTGAGCTGCTGCTGCCTCAGCCCACACCTCGAGTACGTGGCATTCGGAGATGAAGATGGAGCCATTAAGGTATTCAGTCTCCAGGGCTCTGACTAGAGACGTTTACTCAGAGCTAGCCATGCGCTTGGCAGTGCACACCTGTAGACTAGACAGAGCTCTCTGGGATCTAGTAGTCATGTTCCACAGACTGTACCTCGTACTCGATTAGAGTCTTCTCACAGTGCTCCTGCTTCTCGGGCTGTCTGTATTCCTCATTGCCTAGCTGTCTGGCTGTTTTATACATAGTAAAAAGCTAAACACTCTTAGCTAACTGTACAAAAACATTCGCCTTTCTTAGAACTAGCCATGTGATGTCATTCTAGACTTTTGAGAATGTCAGTACAGGGCCCCCGTGCCCACTGCTTTTCTACACTTGATGTTAGGTGTATTCCTGTTCACTACCCGAAATTCTGAACTTATCTAGCACAACCAATACATAGCAAGAATCAGACACTGATGCAGAAAAGCTATTGCAGTGGAAATCGTTTTGTATGTAGATATCCTGACCTTTATCACATGCCATCACAAGAGCACCTGTCGTCTAGTTATGGACCTTAGGGAACACTGGTCCTTCTCACCTTTCCTCTCCTAGGCTCTTGGGGACCTCGGCATTAGACACTTTTACCATGGGGTCCTTTCATAAGGGATTACACACATAGTCTCCAGGCCACATTAGTCCATAAGAGGAGAGGAAAGGCTTGCACACACAGTAGTGGGGGTGACGTCAATGCTTCTACGTATCCCTTAGCAGCTAAGAGCTCTGTGGAGCCAGTCAAGAGTGGTCAGATGTTTGTAACATGGATAGTGTTGTGAGCAAGTGCCTGACAGTTGTTTGTTAAGCACAGGATTATTGCATAGCTATGGCTTTCCAAAGTGTTCTCTCAGCCCCAGTTTTTGTTCTGCTGTGTAGTATATATTTGGAATGGGTTCGTGGTTTCTGTTGGTAGGTTGGTTCTCAGCACTCACACCGTGACATTCAGCCCCCTGTAACTCCATTCCCAAGCATCTAAGGCTGTTTTCTGATCTTCATGCACACGAGGCACACATGTGGTACACTTAACACGCACGCAGGCAAACACTTCAACATGTAAAGTAAAAGCAAACCTTTAAAAAGTTAAAAAAAAAAACCCTCTTTTTTTACATCTTTAACTTCCTTACAGCTCTCCCATAATAATATAAAGATGCATTGAACCCTGGGAAAATGCCAACATTTACATATTTTAAATGATTTTTTTTAGTGTTTAAAAATGGCAATTTCAAATGGTCCAACCCCAGAAGCTACTGTTTTTTGTTCTGGATCCTCTCAGACGTACAAGATGGATCCTGGATGCTGTGATTCTTGTCTTACAGCTGTCCGCTCTCCTAATTCCCACAGTTTTCCTAAGTGGCAGAGCCTACTGTGTCAGTGTAAGCCTCTGAATGAATTGCTCCATGTCATTGCCACCCTGTCCCCTGTAGTGATGGTGGCTCTTCCACTTTTCTGAGAAGGTCCCAGGCACACACAAGGTCCCTCTTTGCTTTTTGAGGGCCCATCCCCCCAAAAACATACAGGTTAGATTTCTAGAATCTTGTGTTATATTATTATTCTATATTATTTCAATTGGGCAAATAAACACCCCTCCCCCTACACCTCCCTTCCCCCCCCCCCCCCCCCCCCCCCCCCCCCCCCCCACACACACACACACATTCCCACACCCATATGAGTTCATTTGAAAGCATTTTTGGTATAGTTACCCTGTTTGGAGTGTTTGTGTTACAGTACTTTTTTCTGTGTGTGTCTTTACAGACCACTGTACTGGTGGTGTGAGCTCTAAGGCTAGATTTTGGAGGGCGGGGTCAGTTCTTTCCTTACCACGTAACCCTAGCGGTCAGACTCAGGTTCCCTGCTAATGCAGCAAGCACTTACCCACTGACGCATCTCACCAGCCCCATGACTACCTTCTCGGTCTCTGTGTTTGGTCTTTTTAAGGCTTGTCATCACACAGTTCTCCGGTCTTCTGTATCCCTGTGTCTCCTGATGCCCTTTCTTCCTCCTCATTCCTGTTTTCCCTGAAGAGATGCCCTGTATTATCCAGGGTTTTTATCCTTTCTTCTTTTCCATTCATCATAAATTGACATTTTGATTATGGAGACTGGGCCTGGGGCTGGGGGTGGGGCCAGGTATATGCGTGGCATCTACATGTATATACGTTGTTGGGGGTACAGTACCTAAGTGTTGCTTAATTTCTTGGTATTAATTTCTTGTGGCTTTTATTTGTTTGTTTTCTTTGAAGATTATAGAACTTCCAAACAACAGAGTTTTCAGTTCTGGGACTGGGCACAAGAAAGCTGTCCGGCACATCCAGTTCACAGCTGATGGGAAGACACTGATTTCAAGTTCTGAAGATTCTGTGATTCAGGTGAGTGCATGAACGAACTAATGTTTGTACTATTAGAGAGAGGAACAACAGAACACTTCTGTATCAACCCTGTGCTAAAGCTTGGTCACTTAAAGGTACTATTTTGGGTCTACATTCTAACTGCACACATGGGCTTTATAGAGTCCAGTCATGTTTCCTAATTTTCTATGGGTGTGGCACACCGTGGGCCGCCCACTGAGGTTTCTTGAGTTAAGTATTTATCCTGTCTTCGTATTGATATTTATTTGTATAAGTATATTTTTGCCATTTTTATGTATTTTCTTTTATTTTCATAACTAAATGCTGTCTTAAATTTTTGTTTTGTTTTGCTTTGTTTTGTGTGTGTCTTCATTCTTCTTTCGTGAGACAAGGCCTTGCTATGTAGACCTCTCTGGCCTAGAACTTGCTTTGTGCAGACAGACCAGGCTTTCTTTGGACTTTGGGCAATCTTCCTGTCTCAGCCATGTGAGTGCTGGGACTACAGACATGAACCACCATGTTCAACTCTAGTTTACATCACTTATCCTGTCCTATTAAGAATAACGTTTGTAGCCGGGCCTGGTGGCACACGCCTTTAATCCCAGCACTCGGGAGGCAGAGGCAGGCGGATTTCTGAGTTCGAGGCCAGCCTGGTCTTCAAAGTGAGTTCCAGGACAGCCAGATCTACACAGAGAAACCCTGTCTCAAAAAACCAAAAAAAAAAAAAAAAGGAAAAAAAGAATAACGTTTGTTGTGGTGATAAAAAATGAGTAGTTTGCCATAATTATATATATATATATATATCGAGACTCTGAGCTTACTCTATTGTTTTAAAATCCATATAATTTTTATTCAAGTCCTAGTCCACATACATAAATTAATATGCTGTTTATTACAAGGCTTGCTGTGAGGAGCAGACCCTCCGCATTGCCTATTCTTCAGACCACCATGGGTAGGTTTTAGATATTTAGGTATTTTTAGATCTTTGCGATCATGTCTTCTGATGTTTACCTTCATGCCGCCATATGGCAGGCTTGTCGCACTATTTTTAATTTCCCACTTGGAGAACTGCTGAATTCCCAATGGTGAGGATTGAACATTTGTGCTTTTCCCACCTCGCCTGTCTTTAGCACGTGTCATGCATACATGCACCCAGAGCCATTCATCAGACCCACCATCACAGTGGTGTGACAGAACTGGTGTGAGGCTTAGATCCTCAATGTCACAATGACCAAACAGACTGTCTACTAAAGGACATCATGAATGCACTTCCTGTCCTTTCTTTCTTTCTTTTTATCTATTTTAAGATAGGCTCTTCCTATGTAGCCAGGCTGTCCCGAACCTTGCTATATGGCATCTGCTTACTGGTCTTGAACTCTGTCCTCTTGCCTCAACTTCTTGAATGCTGGGATTACAGGCATCCCACACCTCATGGTTGGAAATTCTATCATAATGTAGTTTGGAAAAATTCAATCTTTGAAATATGTGTGGCTGGAAATTATTTTACCCTAAAACTTTAAAGGTATTGTTTCACTTTTGGTTCCATGTTTTCAAAGTTTATATTGAGAGGTCTAAAGTCATTCTGGTTTGTTTGTTTTGTTACTGGGACAGGATCTCACTGTGCAGCTCTGCCTGGCCTAGAGCTCACTCTGTAGCCCAGGCTAGCCTTGAACTCACAACACTCCTCTGTGTCTGCCTCCTGATGCCAGAACTAAGGGCTTGCGCCTCCATTCAAGTTTTTAGATCTTTGTGTAAGATTTTGAAATTTTCCCTGTACTCTCAGAGTTGTGAAATTTCACGGTGACATGCTTGCTGCCTTCAATTTTGTTCATTTGGGGAGTTTCTTTTAAGGAAACTTATTCTTAAATTCAGGATTCACTTAAATTATTTCTTCTTTTTCCTTTTCTGGTCCACTCTTGTTCTCTTTGTGTAAAACTCATATATTGGTTCCCAGGCCAGTCTTCTTGTCCTCAGTTTTGGTTTCTTGTTTGAGGCAGGGTCCTTTATAGCCCAGGCTGGATTTGAACTTACCATGTCGCTGAGGATAATCTCTGCCTCCATTTTCTGGGTCTAGGCATGTACCATAATGAATTTAAACTTAATACACTGTGCTTTATATTCTGGAATTTTCTTCAGCCTTTATATTTCAAACCCTCTTACTGATTTTTTTTCTATCTTTATCATAACAGTCTTAATGTCTAACAACTTTCTTTTTCCTTTCCTTTCTTTTCCTTTCCTTTTTACTTTTCTTTCTGAGATAGGGTTCTTATTATGTAGCTCAGGCTTTACTTCAAACTTGTTATGTAGCCCAGGCTAGCCTTGAACTCAGAAAGATCCACCTGCCTCTGCCTCTTGAGCAGCAGGACTAAAGGCACGTGTCACTACTCCCTACCCTAGCCAGTGTTCTCCTGCTGGGTTATATTCCTGGTTTTATTCAGTTAATATTTTCTACGATGTCAGCTTTTAACTATCCCATTAAAAACGATCTTGGAAAACCAATTTTCCTGTGTTGAGTCTTTGAGAAGGTGTAGGATTGGGATGAAATTTGGCTTTAATACAGAAACTTTATTGTAAGCTCCCACAATGCTTCTTTATTAACTGTGAAATTTATATAATGTCACATTTCTTCCTCTCCAGATGTCTTTGAAATGGAGGAAACTTAACTACATCAGATAAATCCTGTTGGGACATTGTATATGGTGTGAACTTAAATTCATAGGGTTTTATGACCTCTTTGGAGATATTCTCAGCCAGAGGGAAAAATATTTTTAGAACAGGAGTTATTTTTAAAAATACAAGTTATACTTTATCTTCTTTTTGTGGGCTGCTTAGGATGATTTTCATCTGTACAGCACCTAGAAAACATGCTTGCTTTCTGTGTGTGCTCACACACATGCGCATCCTGGAGTGGTGTGAAGGTCAGAGTATAGCATGCAGGAAATGGGTCTGATATAGCTGTCTCCTGAGAGGCTCTGCTAGAGCCTGACAAATACAGAGGCAGATGCTCACAGCCAACTGTTGGACTGAGCGCGGGGGTCCCCGATGGAGGAGTTGGAGAAGAGACTGAAGGGGATGAGGGGGTTTGCAGTCCCATGGGGGGAGCAACAGTGTCAACTGGCCAGACTCCCCAGAACTCTCAGGGACTGGACCACCAACCAAAGAATACACATGGAGCAACCCATGGCTCTGGTCACATATGTGGCAGAGGATGGCAGTGGGAGGAACAGCTCTTGGGCCTGAGGGTGTTCAATGCCCCAGTGTAGGGGAATGCCAGGGTGGGAAGATGGGAGTGGGTAGGTGGGTAGGTGGGTGGGGAAGCACCCTCAGAGAGGCAGGAGGAGGAGGGATGGGATAGGAGGTTTTTGAAGTGGAGACCTGGGAAGGAGAAAACATTTGAAATGTAAATAAAGAAAATATCCAATAAAAAAATAATAATAAAAAAGAGAGCACCAATCATATGAATGAAGGTAGGACCTTCATATCCCGATCAACTCCCTTGTTACCTTGGGGATTTAGTTAGAACCTAAGAGTCTTGAGTGAATGATAGGTGCCTTTCTTCAACTGTCTGCCTGACCCTTTCTGTCCTGTCCTCTGCAAAAGCAGCCAGTCTCTTTAACTGCTGAGCTCTCTTTCCCACTCCAACTCCTTTGAGCCCTGGCCTCTACCAAACAGTGTTGAAGCCATCACAATTTTGAGTTTCACAATACTTTTACTTCAGTACTTAATATCTTGGTGACGGATTTTTTTTTTTTTTTTTTGTCTCATTTCTTAGGTCTGTTCACGGTAGGCCCTTGTTTGATTCACATTTGCCTGACTTGGAAACATGTTTATGAAATTAATCGAAGTTAAGGATTTAAAAGCCGGCAAACACTGTTGCTTTGATTTAGTAATGGACGTTCTGCATATTGACATGACATAGAAATTTCTGTTCACTGCTGTGTCTCAGCTGTTGGTGTTTGTTATTTTGTCCCAGTTGCTGGCACTGCTTCAACTCTTCCTTCTCTCTCGTGGCTAAGAGTGTCTTCCCTGAGCTGCATGTGAAGTACAGTGCCTACTGCTTCTTCTTGGACACGGAGAACTCCGTTAAGGGCTATCTCAGACTTGGGCAGCTCAGAAGCCCCATGACCCATTGTCACACGTCTCTGGCTCACTGACCTTTCTGGGCGGGAGAACAGTTTTCCTGGCAACAGTCTGCAGTATTACCTGGTTTGCAGGCTTGCAAATCTGCAGATACATAATTGGGACAGTTTTCTCTGGAAAATTTAATCAGATGGTGAGCTCACTGGCATATTGTAGATTTTTTTTTTCTATCTTGTGGTTTAATTAACTACTCTCTAAGCAACTGAAGAAAACAAATTTTATTTAGGAGAAAAGTGTTTTATTTTGCCCCCCTATCAAGCTAATTAACTTCAACTTTTTCTCTTTGTGGAACACGGAGACAGTATTCTTTGTTCCTTCTCTGTTTGAAACACTATGATGATAGCAGACTAGACAATAGACTGCATACTCTTTCCAGTGGGTTGTTACTCGGAAGGTTGTAACAGACTTGTTTCTTTGATATTAAGGTATGGAATTGGCAGACAGAGGACTATGTATTTTTGCAAGCCCATCAGGAAACAGTAAAGGACTTCAGGCTCCTCAAAGATTCAAGATTGCTTTCTTGGTCATTTGATGGAACGGTGAAGGTAATTTGCATGACAGATTTAAAAGAAAATGTTTTGTTTTGTTTTTAAACTATTTTGAAAATATTCTTTAAGTTTATTTATTTTTTTACTATGAGTATAGGTGTGTGACTTGCATGAATCTGTCTGTGGACCCTGTGTGTGTGTGTGTGTGTGTGTGTGTGTGTGTGTGTGTGTGTGTGTGTGTGTATGTGGTTGGTGTCCTCAGAGGTCAGAAGCGAGCAAGGACCATTGGATCCTCTAGAACTGGAATTACAGATACTTGTGAGCAGGGTGCTGAGAACTGAACCCAGGTTCTCTTAAGAACAGTTAGTGATCTTAGTTCATAGGCCACCTTTCCAGACCCAAATTTGAATTTGAATGTATGTATGTATGTATGTATGTATGTATGTATGTATGTATGTATGTATATATGTGTTTGTTATTTTGAAGCAGAGTCTCACTATATAGCCCTGGTTGGTCTGGAACTTGATATGTAGATCAGGCTGATCTTGAACTCACAGAGATCCACTTGCCTCCTGAGTTTCCGGGACTAAAGGCATGTACATCACCATACCCAGCCCCAGGTTGTTCTTTTAAAGAAAACATTCTGATGTTGCAGTAATTATAGTGTGACAGCTTTAAAGCACATGAATGTTAAGTAATTAAATGAAAAAAAAATTCAGTATTGTGCCTGTTTTCTATTCCGTGTGGTCACCTTCATCTGTTATATATGTTTGTAAGCATTTACGATAAAGGAAGCTTAAGCGATCAGAACAGCTACTGTTCTAAAACTTGTTTTTTGGGGGGGTATGTTTTGAAGCTGATTTTTTTGTTGTTGTTCTTTTAAAACTTTTTATTTGTATGGGTGTTTTGCTTGCATGTATGTATGTCTGTACACCGCATGCATGTAGTACCCATGGAAGCCAAAAGCATTGCATCTCCTAGACCTAGAGAGAGATGGTTGTGAGCCACCTTGTGAAGGTGCTGGAAACCAAACGCAGCTCCTCTGGGAAGGCTGCCAGTGCTCTCGACTGCTGAGCCGTTTTAGTCCCCTCTCACTGAGTCGTCTCTGTCCCCTTCTCCTCCCCTCTCCTTGTTTTGTGATTCTAGGAATCAAACCTAGGGCTTTTCACACACACTAGACAAGTATTCTAGTGACACCCCCATCCTTTGTTTTCTTGAAGTCCTATGTAGCCCAAGTTATCTTGAACTCCTTGTTCCCCTGTTTCTGCTCCCCCTTATTTTGGGGTATACAGTTATGTTCCATCATGCATGACCAAAAAAATGTCCTTAAAAGCATCACCTAACCCTTTTCCCTCTAAGGTGTGGAATGTCATTACCGGAAGAATGGAAAGAGACTTTACTTGTCATCAGGGCACAGTGCTTTCCTGTGCTATCTCTTCTGATGTGACCAAGTTTTCATCTACCTCTGCCGATAAGACTGCCAAGGTCAGTTAGTCACGTGAAGTGTCTTTGTGTAAAACCCGCAGTACTGGTTATTATTATGAGTCCAAACAATGATAAGGCAGGATAGTCACAGACTTGGTTTACATGTCTGTATGGTGTGGTTTTAAGAATGTGTTTATTATCTCTGTGTGTATGTGAGGGTGTGTGTGTGTGGTGGGGGACCTGCATGAGTCACTGGGCATGTGTGCAGGTCAGAGGACAACTGTTGGGAGTGGGATTTCCATCCACCTCGCTGAGGCAGGGTTTCTCATTGTTTCTGCTGCTTTTGCCTGCTATGTGCTTCAGACCAGAAGCTTCCAGCTGGTTCTCCTGTCTCCACCTCCCCCTGCCTTAGGAATGCCATAGCTGTAGATGCAGACCACTGGATGAGCTTTTTACAGGAAGTTGTGTTGTCCAGCTCGGGAGGCTAATGCTCTGACTGAGCCGTCCCTCTCTGACCCACTCCTACCTGTATCTTATTTTAGGATGTGCAGCACTAAGAATTTCACTCCATCAAATCTTACTTGATCACATCATAGGTGTCATTGTCCCTGCAGTATATAGAAATATATAGATGTCTTTGTCCTTGTAATATATAGGAGTATGTAGGTGTCATTGCCCCTGCAGTATAGAGGAGTATGTAGGTGTCATTGTCCCTATTCCACATATACAGAAACTGAAGCTAGAGGACTGTGAGCTGTCCTAGGTCACATGCTGTTGGAGGATGCCCGTTAGCACTCACTTGCTGTTCAAATGTATAATACTTAGTAATTCTGATTCTTCTTTATGGCAGAATTAAGAAATAATTCTTAATTTCTCAAATTCTTAATTCTTTAATTCTTAAAGTATTTTTAAAAAAGGAAAAGATTATATGCAATAAAAGCAATCAACAGGGATGCGAGCAGATACAGTCTTTACTCACTCCATGTAAGTTAATACCTTTGAAGTGCTTCTGGCTTGGGGACGCTCAGCACTGCATTGCCTTCTCTGTCCCTCCATCCTTGTTAATGGCACCGTGACCTAGCTGTCTTTGGAGCTTTTGATCATGGCTCAGTGCTTTAGTTCCATCTGCTCATCCTTGTTCCCAAAGGCAACGCCCACTGATTGGTGGGTACCTCCTTCACTTTATCCTCCCTGCTACCACTTAGGGCTGCTTGAAACACCCAGAATGTGATGCTGTGTGGGCGAGCGAGCTCTGTGACCCACCACTGCCTGTCTTTTCAGCATTCCC
The DNA here is from genome assembly GCA_902729485.2 of Mus minutoides. Classification (NCBI taxonomy): domain Eukaryota; kingdom Metazoa; phylum Chordata; class Mammalia; order Rodentia; family Muridae; genus Mus; species Mus minutoides. Next base: position 214,213 of record LR751012.1, read on the forward strand.
TTTTCCGCCTATCCTCACTGCCATCTTAGACCTTGTTGGCTCTTCAGTGAAACCTTTTCCTGACTCTCAGGCAGCATTGGCTGCCCTGCCTTCAGAACTTTCATGACATTTTACTTGTGCTCTTTGGAGCATTTCAGGTGCTCACAAAGTATTCCTGAGCCCGCTTTCTAGATTAACTATAAATGTCAAGGAAAGGAGGGTCTATGTCTACTTCATCTCATACTGTAAGTTCTTCGTTGGGAGTGCCTGGAACATGGTCATTTTCAGTGGGGCCTGGCTAGACAGTAATAACAGAACCACAGAGAGAATATTGGGGGGGGGGGGGAAGAAAGACAGCAAGCCAGGTCTAGTAGTTCATTGCTTTAGAGACAGGAAGATCTCTGTGAGCTCAAAGCCAGCCTGGGCCCCTGTTTCCCCTATTCCCCCTCCCCCCCCAAAAGATAGCATTTGTCCAGCAATAATATTGTAGGGCAGTGTGGTGACTAGCCTTTAAAGAGCTTTGCCTGTGTGTTATGTCCTGTGCCAGCATTTGGTCCTTTGCAGTCCCATTTAGTCACCATGGGAATCATTGCCCATTTTACAAGTGCAGAAACTAGAGCTAGAGAGACCGAGCTGTTGGAGGTCACAAGGATTCAGTAGGGTGGGCCGTCTGCCTCACCCCTAAGCTGTTCTTAACTGATTCCCTGTTCCTCCTTTTAACCATTAATACGAAGGTAAGAAAGCTAACTCTGGTCCTTGAGCTATATTTAATTTGAGTAATTAAAGGGAAATCCCAAAGTTGACAAGGTTGCAGGTTAGAGATTGGGCATCTTGTGAAAGCTTAGACCACAAACGTTTTCACTTGCAAGTGATTGACTTTTTGGCTGTGTAGCACCAGAGCAGGCCTTAGAGATGTTTAGAGTGTATTTACCATTCCTAAACAATCCTAATTGCCTTCCAGATCTGGAGTTTTGACCTCCTTTCCCCTCTTCATGAGCTGAAGGGCCATAATGGCTGTGTCCGCTGCTCTGCCTTCTCGCTGGATGGCATCCTGTTGGCAACTGGAGATGACAATGGAGAAATCAGGGTAGGGCATGTGCTGACTGAGGTAGCATTTCCTCTTTAGCTTGGGGGGACATTCTTCCCCACACTCAGGTTGGTCATTTGATGGGTTTTAAAGGAGAGTCTTGCAGTACAGCTTAACTCACATGCATCCTTGCCTGGCTCCAGATCTTCCTGTTTTAGCTGGGATTACAACAGCTTAACACTGGAGACCTCTTTTAATGGGAGGAATGCACAGGCCCTGAGGTTTTGGTTGGATGGAGCATTCTTTGCTCTGTTTCTTGTGTACACTGTATTCATAGCTACCTCATTCACCCCAGAAAAGATTGCATTTTACAGTTAGACAGGTACGTGAGGTGCCGTGTTGGTGCACACCTTTGGTCCCAACACTCTGAAGGCAGAGGCAGGTGCATCTCTGAATTTGAAGCCAGCCTAGTCCACATAAAATGAGTTTCAGGCCAGCCAGGGCTACTAAGATCCTGTCTCAAAAAAAATAAAAATAAAAATAAATAAAATTAAAAATAAATAAATGTTAGGTAGATGCTTTATACTTATGTGAGTAGATATTCACATTTGGTTCTCTGCTGCTAGTTTGTGAATGATTTGTCTTAATTATTTTGTAAACCATTAGGTCATAAATGAATTACAAATTCTGCCTTTTCTCATTGTTTAAAGTAGAGATCTTTTTAGTCAGCATCTCTTCTTGGGTTTGTTACAGTCCTCTTTGGACTGTCTGTCCTTGTTAACGAAGGTATATTAGGCTCACATTATACCTGGATATTTGAGGGGTGTCTGATCTCCTGGCACTGGAGTTGTAGACAGTTGTGAGCCACTATGTGGGTGCTGGGAATTGAACCTGGGTCCTCTGGAAGAGCATCTGGTACTTTTAGTTGCTGAGCCATCTCTGCAGCCTTGGTAAGTGGTGTTTTTGAAGAGAATATGTTTATTTCTGGTTTCTTGTTTTTGTTTGCTTTTAAGTGGAGCCATTAAAGCTGGGAGAAGAGTAGGAATAATGGAGAGAAATACGAGAGTTTGGACTTGCAGGAGTAGAGATTCTGTCAGACTTTTACAGGAATGGTATTATAGTTTTTGATCTGTCTTATTCACATATTGCATAGAGTTTCAATGATAAACCCTCCTTTACTTTTTTAGTTTTTGGATATGGGCCTCATCATATTATTTGTCATTTGAACTCAAAAATCTTTCTGCCTCTGCCTCCTGAGCAGCAGAAATCAGGTGTGTGCCACATGTCTGCGCTTCTCTCTTAATTCTTTGGAAACTGATAGCATTCTGATCCAGCACATTATTCTTTTTGTTTTGAAGGAAAGATTTCCAGATATATCACAGATGATGTGTATGTATACTTTGAAACTGGTAAACCTCACGGGTTACCTTGCTAATGAATTATGTATGATGTTTATGCAGATATGGAATGTCTCAGATGGCCAGCTTCTTCATTTGTGTGCTCCGATCTCGGTAGAGGAAGGAACTGCTACCCACGGTGGCTGGGTAACTGATGTATGCTTCTCTCCCGACAGTAAAACGCTTGTCTCTGCTGGAGGATATCTCAAGGTAAGAGTTGCTCCAGGGTGGGAAAGAAAGAGCAGTCGGTGTCATAACTAAGTGGTTTTCACTTACTGTTCTTCAGTTGGGTTTCCTATAACCTGACGGAGTAGAAGAGGCGTTGTTGTTATCCCCACTTTGCAGTGGTGAGGCTGACGTTTGCAAGGCCACTTTCTCTAGGTCTCAGAGTCTTTGATAATGGCAGTAGCCATGTGAGAGCTCTCTTCTCCCAGTTGAACCTACACGACCCAACTTCATCTACTGTGGCACTCACTAGTAAATATTTTGGTTGGAATTACTTGGAAAATGTATTTGTGGATTTTTCTTTCTTGATAGTAATAGTACCAGCAGATTAATTTATAATCTGCAGAGTTTTATTCCTGTCAGCTCACTAATCAGCTTTATGATGCTAAAGTTTTACTACCTTTGGGTTATAGATGAGCAAAAATGATTTTCATGATAGTTATAACTTTCTTTAAACGTAATTAGTAACTACGAGAGCCAAGTCTCACAGCAGTTCACAGCTTCTTCAGTTGTCTCTAACAAGCTGGCTTCTGCATACTCAATAGGGATTTCGAGGCCAAGGCTTGTGCATGTTATAGGACGCCAAGGTCATTTATTGGCCATTTATCCATTCAGCAAGGTGGTGTTTAGTGCCTGTTGTGTGCCGTGGCACATATTTAAGGCTTGTCCCTTCCCAGTGGTGGCTAATGTTCCACACAGGAAGCAAATGGGAAACAGTCCCTAAAGGGTGGGAGGAGCCTGAGAGAATTTTGCAAGAGCAAAGTGGAGGCACAGCGGAGAGCAAGGGCCAGGTCGCTTGTGAAAGGGGTGAGAAGGATGCCATCCATTATGCTGGCCACTTGGGATCCCGTAAGCTTTGTCATTTACAAAGGATCCCATAAGATTTTGTGAGTTGGCTGATGTTTACTGAAAACAGTCGGGTGAAGATGGTTCTCATTCTCTCACAGTGTGGATGCTCAGCTGTGTTTGAGTGGAGTCTTTGGTTATGAGGGTCCCACATTATTGCAGTTTTACTCAACATAAATATCCAGCTTATAAAAGATAAGTGAGGGAGTGTTTTTAGTGTGTGAAATGATACCTCTACAGCCTGCATTGGAAGTAAGTTTCTTAATGTTGTATTAATGTATACTGTTTGGGGCACACTTTCATTTAGTCATCAAGAATTCCTGGACTGTCAGTGCTTGTTGTCCCCTATTAGTGTAAAGATAAAAACTCTGAGCTCAAGGATGGTGCTTAGAGGAGAGATGCTGTTGTCTTTGTGTTGGACGTTGAAAGTCCTTTGCTACTAACAGCTTAACTGCCCAGATATGACACCAAGCTTCTGTATTCTCTGGGTTCTGTAGAATGCCCCACATAATGCTCTGGCTTTTAGGATATTGTAAAGATAAGAGCAGCTTTTCAGAGTTCTTGGCAAACCTTGAAATAACGTAGCAGGATGGATCTGCTATGGCACTGTAAAGGCTGTGTCTTAAGGCTAGAAGAGGCTATAGACTGCATGTGTAGTCTGTGTATGAAGTGACAGTCAGTGCTTTGCCTTCTGGTTTGATTACTAGCATGGTTAAACTAATTATGTTAGAGCCCAGCCTGCATCTACCCAGCATGCTAATGAGACCATCCAAAAGCTCAGAACAAATTAGGAGTAAGAAAAAACAGCAGCTGGAGTGGCCAAGAAGATGGGCCTTTTGGGTCTGTTTACTTTAAAGTCTGAGCAGTGTAAGTTGAGTGCCTACAAGATAAAATAGGTGTCTACTAGCTAAAATGTTCTTACCTTTCAAAATTACTATAAATGAAAACACATTATCACTTAGACTACTGGAATGACAAGCTTATAATAACTCATATACCCGAAGGCAAAGGTGGATTTAGCTGTGGAACACATGGCCGTAATGAAGGCATTTTATACTCAGAGGCAGAAGAGCACTGTCATGATGGAGGAGTGGGTCTGGGGACAGACTGCCCAAGTTCAGATCCCAACTCTACCACTCACTAGGTTTACCTCTGTTTGCCTCAGTGATTTCATCTGTAAGATGGGTGTAATGGTAATAGGATAGTATTTATATACCTTTCGCTTCTAGGCATCCTTGGGCTTCTTCTGCTCTCAGCATCAGATATTCTTGTTTGTTACAGCTGATAGACTCGCTCTAGTATGTCACCATCACATTAAGTGCACAGTTTACGTAAGGAACAGGCTTGGAGTTTCACATTTTGTGATTTTGGGTAAATCTCTGATAACATGTATTTATAGCTGTAGAATCATATTGAGTAATTCGTTACCCTGAAAACCCTGTGTTAGCTGCTGTTATGAAATCGTATATTTCCAGTCCATACTGATCCAGTGGCTACTGTAGTGTTTCCAGGTAAAGCAGTCCTTTTTAATGGTGTGTGTGTGTGTGTGTGTGTGTGTGTGTTGGGGAAACTGCATTTGAGAGTGAAAACTATTCCACTTTTGCTATCCACTTCCACTGTCCCCCGAGTCTTGATTCTCTCCGGAGCCCAGGTTCCCTAAAGTGGTGCAGTTGGGTGTAGGAGATGAACTCTCCACGCCTTAGTCTCTTGAAAGTGAGAGAGTCTCCTCGGGCTGGACATGTCCTTCGTGCTTTCGGTTAGGGTGCAGTTTCAGGAGGCACATGCTGTTTTAGTGAGCTTTACCAAACTCGGTGCTATATATGTTTTATCAGGTTCTACTACAAAGGGCACAGACAAATAGGAAACCTAGTCTCGTGGGCAAGGCTCTGTTGTGCCATGCCAGACTCTGTCCCGAACACATCGGTGAGCACGCTGTTATGGTTGTGACGCTCAAGCTCTTGGTGAACTGTACACCTTTCTAAACCACCTTTGCATGCATTGTCTCTTGCCCTCAGTTTAGCTCTGAGGCAGGACAGTAAGTTTTGTGGAGACACCATTTGGTAAAAGTAGTGTTATGCCCTTGATGAATTCAGTGATGGAAAGGGAAGGATGTGGTCGGAGCACCTGCTTCATTTGATGTGATCAGCATTCAGCATAGATTGTCACATAAATAGCCTACCTCACTCCTGGTGAAAGAGCTTCTCTAGGAAGACCATTGTATTTCTTTGTACTATGAAGAGTCTGGGCATCTGCAGGAGTACTGTCCCTGGCTATAGAAAGGTATCTTTAGTGAAGAGAAGCAGTCATGTGCCCACTCCATGGAGAAGACCCTCCACAGTGCACTCCATGTAACCAGCTCTCTAGTGGCTGTTGTTTCTCCGGAATGCCTTGCAGTGGCCCTGGGTGCAGACTTGGCCTTGAGGTAATCCCCAGGGCTAATCAACAAGGCTGAACCGTGGGTACCGTGGGTACCGTGGGTACCTTGGGTACCGTCGTCAGCAGGAATCCTGCTCAGGTGTCATTCCTGCTTACTGCTTGGCTTAAGAATCAGGAATAGTCGCTAAAGGATGAAGCTGGCTTTACAAATTACCATGCAGTGGGATTACCAGTCTAACAAAAGTTCTCTTTTTCTCTCAACAGTGGTGGAATGTTGCCACTGGGGAATCCTCACAGACCTTCTACACAAATGGAACAAACCTCAAGAAAATCCATGTGTCCCCTGACTTCAGAACCTACGTGACTGTTGATAATCTTGGTATTTTATATATTTTACAGGTTTTAGAGTAAAATGGCTAAGTGTTAATGTAGTTCAGCTCCTTAAGTTTGAATTGGAAAAAAAAATAGAAATTTTGTATATCAACTTTTTATAAAACTGTGAATTGTACTGCAGTATTGCAAACATTACAAAAGTGTTTACAGCTGGGTCAATGCTGTGTATAGCTGGATGAATCATAGTATATCCCACAAATGAACATACTTTTACTCTATTTTTTAAAATTTAGTCATCATTGTTATTAAGTTTGTCTTTAACATGCAAATGAAATGTAAATATGTACCTTGTTACGCTATTGGTAAATTCCTTGATGCATTCAAATTAGTTGGCAAAATTAGTTTGAAGGCATTCTATAGGTTGATGCTGTTATTATGCAGGCTATGTCGAAAGGTAATGGTGGCCAGTTTTCTGAACCACACTTACCCCCAGGGGGTCTGGTTTTCCAAATAAATCATGTTGCTTATTTGCGCTCTTTAAATTTGCTTTAAGATATTGTGGCATGGTGCACAGTCTGCCACATTTCTTTTGATAACTCAGTAAATGTTGGTTTTCAGCAGTTCTTTCTATGAGCTAGCCATGTGTTAGAGAGATTTCTCTCTGTAGCAGATGATAGCTCTGTGTTTAGCTGGACTCTGGCTGTCAGTGTCTTTGAATTGGGCACCAAACACCTTGCACTCTCTTAGTTGTTTTGTTTTGTTTTTAAAGACAGGGTTTACGTAGTCCTGGCTCTCTTGGCCCTCAACATGTACACCAGGCTAGCCTTGAACTCAGAGCTCAGCTTGCCTCTCTGCCTCCTGAGTTCTGGAATGCCAACACAACCTGTCTCTCTCAGTTTTATACTTACTACTTGACTAAGCTTGACCTCTTTTAGCTTCTTTTCCATGGTCAGGTGCTAGTAAGCCAATGACGTGTGAAGTAGTAACACATACTTTTTTTTTTTTTTTTTGGAAAACTATACCCCCTGGGGGCAAGTGTGGTTCAGAAAACTGACCACCATTACCTTTCAACATAGCCTGCATAATGACAGCATCAACCTATAGAATGCCCCTTTTACCTCTACATCACCAGTGCTGTTCTCTTTATGACTTTTAAGAGTTGCAGAAACCCTTCCCCAAAGGGTTTCTTTGCCCATGTCTTCCTGGGAAATGAGAGCTCGTTGTATTATGCAGTAATTGTGATCCTCCTGCATCAGACTCCTAAGTAGCTAGGAGAGGTGTCTTTTGATGCAGAAAAAGCTTTGCAACATCAGTATCTAGTTTTGTTTTCAATCTTCTTTTAGGATCTATAATTGAAGCTTAAGTTTAATCACTGTTCCCTGAAATATTATTAAGGATAATAGAGATAAATTAGTAGTAGATGTAGTTTTCATATAAAATAAAAAATGAAATATCTTCATTTTGCAATAGAAGTTCATGTGTCTCAGCATTAACAGTTGACAGTCAGTGAAGCTGTTTCTGTTGTTGCTGCATATTACCAGCTGTGGTGTGGGCAGAGGGAGTGAGGCACGCCTGTGTATTAGATTTACTTCTTTATGGTGCTCAAGATTGAAACCAGGACCTTGCACACACTAGGCGGGCACTCCACCGCTGGGCTACACGACCAGCCCTTAGGTGGATTTTAGATTAGCTATCCCCACAGGGCATTTCTACGAGCTGTAAATAGAGTGAACAAAATCTTGTGTAGGATAAAGGAAGTTTTTTTTTTTTTTTTTTAACTCTTTTTGTTTGTCAGGTTGAGGAACCACTTTACATACGTACTGTGATTTAAGCCAATATGATACGTGAAAAATCTCAATTTTATAAAACAAATATTTGAAGAAGTACGTCTTGCTTAGAATGTGCCGAGAAGAAACCAAACTTTGATTTTCAGATAACATTAGTGGCTTATCTGTTCTGTAGCTGGCCAGTGAAACGAAATAGTAAGCGTCAGCTTTTTAAACGTCTTTGTCTTTTGTCTTCAAGTGGAGAGAAAGACACAGTAACTCAAGGAGAAGGAGAAGGCCTTGGCTCACACCTCAGCTCTCAGGCCTGGCCTGTGGCCCTGGCGGCCTGCGTGACCACTTGCAGCCCTAACTTGCTGAACGTTGTATGTGAGAAGTTACATTTTGGGCTTTGTGTATGCGAAGATGGTTTTGTATCATGTTTTATGTACTTTGAAGACTTTTTTGTATTTATAATTTTATAATGCATTGTAATTACGTGTGTTATTATTATTTTTGCCTTGGAATACTGTTTAAACATGAATTTTAAAAATGAAAATAAAATCCCTGAAATTTTTGGAAAAACATTTTGGTTTCAGGTTCCTTCCTTGCCTTTTTTTCCTGCTGTTAGGAGACTGCTAATAGCCTTCAGGAGTGAGCCGGGGAGATGGGATCAGCCTTTACAAACTTGAGGGGTAACCAGGTAGTAATGGCGCATGCCTTTAATCCCAGCATTCAGGACAGAGGCAGGCAGATCTCTGACTTAGAGGCCAGCCTAATCTACAGAGTGAGTTCAGGACAGCCAGGACTACATGTCTCAAAGAAACCCAAAAATAAAAAAAACAAACAATCAAAAAAACCATGAGGAATTTTGTTGGATTTTCAGAACCCACACAAAATAGCCTCTACTTTCAGCACTGGGAAGGCAGAGACAGGGGGATCCCTAGGATGTGCTGACCAGCCAATGTAGCTGACTTGATGAACTCCAGGTTGACAGAGAGACACTGTCTCCAAAAATAAGTTAAGTGCAATCAAGAACGACACCTGATACTGTTCTCAGGCCTCTTCATATACTTGGACATACCTACATGTGAACTTACACACACACACACACACACACACACACACACACACATACACACACACACACACACTCCTCCTGCTTGGTGGCCATGAATGGCTTTAGTTTGTGTCTTTCTGGAGATGTGTCTATTTCTCTGCCAATCTTAAACAAGTTTGCTGGATAAAGCAGTCTTGGTTGGAAGGATTTTTGCCTTTTTTTTTTTTTTGAGAGGAGATATTTCTTTGTTCTTTCAACACCTTTAACATGTGGAAGAGAGGTTTTTCTGTGGTCATGTCTATTTAGAGTTCTGAATGGCTTTTGTGCTCCAGTGTCATTTCTTTCCTTAGATTTGGGGAATTTTATATATTCATTCTTAGGTTGGTCTCTTCTTGGAAATTGTGATCATGTTTGCTTATTATGTTATAATGTTACTGTGTGTATTCGCTGTTCATGGTGCTGGGTTATATGAGACATTTTAATACAAGTATCCAATGTGTGTTAAGCATTCACTGCAGACCCCTTGCCCTTCCCCTCACCACCTCTATTCTCTCATGTTGGTCCCCTTCATTCTCTTATGAGATTTCTCTTCTAGAACTTCCATGCCATTTATGGATTTGCTACATAAACAATTTTAGATCTATCTGTCTGTTTATATATGTGTATCTACATATAAGTATAAATATATGACACATTAAATATATTTACTATCTATATACCTACATATATAATATCTATATAAAATATAGGTACCACAATGAGAGACAACATACAATTGTCCATAGACTGACTTAATTCACTTAGTGTGATTATTTCCAGGTGCATTGATTTTTCTATAAACATAGTGTCTTAGTCAGGGTTTCTATTCCTGGACAAACATCATGACCAAGAAGCAAGTTGGGGAGGAAAACGTTTATTCAGCTTACACTTCCATACAGCTGTTCATCACCAAAGGAAGTCAGGACTGGAACTCAAGCAGGTCAGGAAGCAGAAGCTGATGCAGAAGCCATGGAGGGATGTTCTTTACTGGCTTGCTTCCCCTGGCTTACTCAGCCTGCTCTCTTATAGAACCCAAGACTGCCAGCCCAGAGATGACACCACCCACAAGGGGCCTTTCCCCCTTGATCACTAATTGAGAAAATGCCTTACAGTTGGATCTCATGGAGGCATTTCCTCAACTGAAGCTCCTTTCTCTGTGATAACTCCAGCTGTGTCAAGTTGCCACAAAACTAGCCAGTACACATAGTTTCCTTTGGTGCTGTGAAGAACTACATCGTGTATATACATAGCCACATTTTCTTTATCTACTTCATTTTTGGACATCTAGATTTGATCCACAAGCTACCTACTACTTTAGTTTTTTGAGAATCTTCTAGTGGTTGGTTTAGTTTACATCCCCCCCGCCCCCAGCTGTGTATAAAGTTCCCTTTTGCTCCCATTCTCAGGAGAATTTGTTGTTTTGTTTTGTTTGAGACTAAGGATCTCTCTATGTAGCCCTGGAACTCCCTGTGTGATCTAAGCTGATCTTGAACTCACAAAGATTTACCTGCCTCATTACCAAATGCTGGAATTAAAGGAGTGCACCATCACATCTGGTGTGTTGTTTCAAATTCTTAATAAATTGTCACTCTGACTGAGACGAGATGGAATCTCATTGTAACTTAAAAATCTTTCTTTGATGGCTAGTGAGGCTGTGTCACCGATCTAAAGGTGGTACCTGGGAGAGCGGAGCCAGTAAATGAGGCAAGCTGAAGTCTCATGTAATAGGTTACTTTATTCAGAGCACCTGACAGTTTATACTCTGGGGTCTAAGAAAGGTAAGGTCACACGGACAAGCCACATGTCGCAAGAACAGGAGGCACATGAGCAGATACCAACAGCCAGTTGTAGTGAGTAATCTGAAGTAAACTGGGTCCGATACACCTGGGAGGGGCACGTGAGCACATTTAAAGAACAATTTCGTGTGTCTGAGGAAACCGAGGTCACAGGATCCTTTCTTGTTTCCTTGGAGTGGCCTCACACACACACACACACACACACACACACACACACACACACACACACACGGAGGATTCTCATACCACTCCTTTCTCGGATGCTGTTTTGACAAGGTTGACCATTTTTATATGCGTATTGGTTACTTGTATTTCATTCTTTGAAAACTGTTCATTTCATTAGCCTGTTTACTCTTTTTATTTTAAGGCAATCGCGAATGGGAATTATTCCATGGTCTCTTTCTCATGTTCATGTCTCATGAACGTTGGTTATTGGTGTAGAGGAAAGCTACTAATCTTTGTGTTGATCTTGTATTACTTCACTTCGCTGAAGGTGTTTATTGGATGTAAGAGTTTTCTGGTGAAATTATGTCATCTCCAAATAAGAATGCTTTGACTTCATTTCTCATTTATACCCCTTTTCTTTTCCTTTTTTTGTCTTATTGCTCCTAGACTTCAAGCACCACAGTGAATTCGAGAAAGTGGTCACCCTTGTTCAGTTCCTGATTGTGTTAGATATATTTTGAATTTTCTCTCATACAATATATGTCATTGACATGTTTTATTGTGTTGAGGCCTGGCTCCTCTACTCCTACTCTGTCATTTTTTTCTTATTATGAAGAAAGATGTGGGCTTTCATCAAATGCCTTTTCTGAATGTACTGAGATGATTGTATGGTTTTCTGAGTGTACTGAGATGAGTGTATGGTTTTCTGAGTGTACTGAGATGACTGTGTGGTTTTCTGAGTGTACTGAGATGATTGTATGGTTTTCTGAGTGTATTGAGATGATTGTATGGTTTTTGCCTTTCTTACCCCCACTTTGTTTCTCCTTTAAAAATACTTTATTATTTTGAAAAAAAATTTTTAAAAAAATTTAGGTAAGTTTGTTCTTTGACAGTCTCAAATATGTGTGTATATGCATTCTCCTTCCTTCCTTCCTTCCTTCCTTCCTTCCTTCCTTCCTTCCTTCCTTCCTTCCTTCCTTCTTTCCTTCCTTCCTTCCTTCCTTGTCTTTTGGGGTTTTGTTTGTTTGTTTGTTTTATTTTTCCAGGTAGGGTTTCTCTGTGTAACCCTGGCTTCTCTGGAACTCAGTCTGTAGACCAGGCTAGCCTGCAACTTAGAGATCTGCCTGCCTCTGCTTTCCAAGTGCTGGGATCCATCCTTACCTAGCTTTACCCTTTAAAAAAAAAAATCTCTCTTCCTCTTCTCTTACCCACATCGTTACAAATACCTTTCTCAGATTCATGTCTTTTTATACAATTTTGTGACCAGGGCCATCTGTTGACATGTTCCTTATTGTGCGACCTGTTTTTCTTGAGTTTTTCTCTTTTTGACATTTTTCTTCCTTAGCCTCCCATTTTTCAGTGGTATTTGACCCAGTTAGCCATTCTGCAGTCTGGAACTCCGTCTTTTGACTCTCTTACATGATTCTCTGTCTCTGGTGGATACTTCTTATTCCATTTCCCACAAACAATAGTACTTTCCTATTGTGTGAGCTTTCCTGTGGTATCTTCATTTTATTTCTGAGATTTCAAGTACATATCACAAAATTACCAGAAATAATGGAATTGCTATCAATGATCTTAATATGTTTAAAGACCAAACACTGATCATTAGGATAATGACATGTATTTCCTTGGCATTCTTACTGCCAGAGTCTTAAATGGCATCCGGAAACTGATTTTCAGATAATTTATACAGTTAATAGTCCATACTCCCAAGAAAACGTTTTAACTCATATCTTTAAAAAAAGAAATCTTGCTGGCAGTGGTGGCGCACTCCTTTGATCCCAGCACTTGAGATGCAGAGGTAAGCAGATTTCTGAGTTTGAGGCCAGCCTGGTCTACAGAGTGTGTTCCGGGACAGCAAGGGCTACACAGAGAAACCCTGTCTCAAAAAACTAAAAACAAACAAACAAACAAAAAATCTTAAGGAGAATCATTGTCTTTGCTTGGTCATATTAGTGAATTATGAAACCTTATACTGTACTAATTAAAATTTCTTTAATACTTCATGCACTATAAACCAATAATACTTTAGTCAAAATAGAATACAGTCTTGGGAACAATTATAACTTACTTACACTTAGCTAAGTTTGCTTTACAAGAGTTGTGGCAGGACATCTCCTTATTCCAATCAGAAAGTCAAAACCCTGAGTATCCTAATCTCCTGTGAGCCCACCCAAAGTACTTTACAATTTTTTAAAAAGTCTTTGAGTATTTCAAACACACAATGTTTTACTCAAATCCCCTCCCACTCTCTCCCATCCAGCTCTTACCAGAACCCCCCCTACCATGTCCCTCTCCTAACTTAATCTACATTTTTTTTCTTTTTTGCGACAGGACCTCGCGGTGCCATCCTGACTATTTTGGATCTTGCTTTGTAGACCAGGGTAGCCTTGAATTCACAGAGATCTGCCTGTTTCTGCCTCCCAAGTCCTGAGATTTAAGGCATGTGCCACTATGATCAGCTTTGTTTTTGTTTTTGTTTTTGTTTTTTTAAAGCCCACCTAGTCTAGCTAGGTGCATGGCTACAAGCCATGCTCGAGAACATAGGCAACTTACTGGGGGCCACATTCCAGAGAAAACCTGACTCTCCCTCGCTCAGCAGCAGTCAACTGCCAACAGCACTTCAGTAATGGGTGGAGTGCGGTGAGTCCCGCTTCCAGCCATGCTAGGGTCTTGCCTATCTTGATCTTGTGTGGGTCTTGTGCATGCAACCACAGCTGTTGGTAATTCATGTGTGCAAATGCATGGTCACGTCCAACGATTCTCTTCAACCTCTGGCTCTTACAATCTTTCCGTCACTTTCCCATGATCTTGTGGGTAGTGAGCATGATGTATATGTCCCACTTAGGGCCCAGCACTCGATAGTCTTTATATTAACCACCAACCTCTGCCAAAAGGAGCTTGGCTGATGGGGGTTGAGAATATAAAGATATTTATGAATATAAAGATAAGTTTTTAGAAGATGGTTTGATTCAAAATAATAGTAGGTTCGAGCTACCTAGCCAGGGGTTCTTAGCTCAGTTAATAGTACCAAACATGAATTCTTGTCTTGTGGACAAGATCTTAGACCCAGTAAGAAAGCAGCTGGTTACTCCTACAGCATTTCATGTCACTATGGTACCAATGGCTGGCATGTCAGAGCAGTAGTTATGATATCATTGCTATAGCTTGTAGTCCACAACTTGGTGAGACTGTTTGACCCTCTCATCCCTCCCCCCTCCCCCCACCCCTGCCCAGCAACCCACATAGCACTCCCAGTTCTATAAACTCTTACCAGTAGGGAGGAAACTTCCAGGTCACTTCCAGCTTGATTTTTTTTTCATGACTCAAGTATGTGGTCTTACCATAAAGTTGTGGTAAGTTTCCAAGAACAATGTTTACAGCCATACTGTGTGGGGGAATCTATGGGATTCCCTTGACCAACAACTCCAAGGGAAGTCACACACCCTGGTATTGGACATTTTGATTGATAACCTGTGACATCTGAAAGAGGCTATCCCCCCGTCTATCTCTCCCTGTCTCCCCTCTGACCTTTCAAAGGTAGGATCCACATAGGAGAGAGAACATATGGTGTTTGTCTTTCTGGGTCTGGGTTGTCAGACTAAGAATAATTATTTCCAGCTCCATTTACCTGTGAGCTTAGTAATTTCATTTTTCTTTATATTGAATAAAATTCTAGTCTGCAGACGGAAAGATGGCTCAGTGGTAATAGGCTCCTCTTGCAGAAGACCCGTGTTTGATTCCCAGCACTTGGAGTTCAGGGGACCTGGTGCTCTCTTCTGACCTCCACGGGCACCAGGCATATATGCGACGCACAGACTTACATGCGGATAAAACGCTCATATGCATAAAATGAAAATTTTAGATATAAAAATGAAAAAAAATAAAATTCCACTGTGTGTTTGTACAAACTACCTTTTCATGATCTGTCTATCAGTTGCTGGATACCTAGGCTGCTCCCATTTCCTGGCTATTGTGAATAAAGCAAAAATGAACATGGTTTAGCCAGTAGCTCTGTTGTAGGACATAGAACCCGTTGGATGTTGGATATATGCCCAGAAGTGGTAAATCTGGGTCATGTGGAAGCTCTATTTATAGTTTTTTGAGAAGCCCCACATTGATTTCTTTAGCTGCTGTCTCAGTTTGCACCCTCACCAGCAGTGGACGAGAACCTTTCTCCCCCCCCCAATCCTCACTAGCATCTGTTCCTATTTGTTTTCTTGAACTTAGCTCTTCTGGCTGAGGTGAGAGGAACTCTCCATGTACTTTAGATTTGCATTTCCCTGATGTCTGAGGATGCTGAACATTTAAAAAATGATTTCTTAGCCATTTTCCTGTTTGGTAGGTTGTTAAGATTATTGAAATACTTTCTAGGACCAGGGGCTCTCACATCACCCTCAGCAGAGAAATCAAGGTAAAAATTCCTTACAGAGGGAAATAAAAGACCAAACTTAAGTCTAAAAGAGCTGGGCCTAAGAATTTGAAATCTGAGGCATTTCTGCTGTCCGAGTCTTCAGTCAAAGGAAGTTCTGAAACAGTTTAGCAATTGTAGGAGCCTAGAGGGTTTGCACATTTGTGCAAGGGTTATACCACATTCATAGAAGTCCATTTTAGGAACTCAACCTGTTGTTATCCATAGTTTAGAGGTATGGGCTCTTGGACTGTTAAAACACTGTTACATAAAGAAAACTAAACATTGTGACTTTGCAAAAGTTATACCGTGTGTGTGTGTGTGTGTGTGTGTGTGTGTGTGTGTGTGTGTGTGTTTATCCTCCATCTTCCATCTTGTCTTGGTTTTCTATGTGCATATTGTGCATTGAACTCTGATTGTTTATCTGCTTTCTCTGTCTTCCCTCAGTGCTTTTATATGCATGAGGCAGCCCCTTAGCTTGTTCACCCTGAGAATTCTGTCTTGGATCCTTTTGCCCAGTATGCACTGCTGACTTAGTTAGGGTTTTACTGCCGTGAACAGATACCATGACCAAGGCAACTCTTATACAGACAACATTTCATTGGGGGCTGGCTTACAGGTTCAAGTTATCATCATACTGGAAGCATGGTAGCATCCAGGCAGGGAGCTGAGAGTTCGACATCTTCTTCTGCAGGCTGCTTGCAGAATACTGGCTTCCAGGCCGCTAGGATGAGTGTCTTAAAGCCCACAGCCACAGTGCCACACCTACTCCAACAAGGCCACACCTTCTAATAGTGCCACTCCCTTGGTGAAGCATATACAAACCATCACACTGCCCACACACTCTGCTGGCACAGGCTTTCATCCGGAAATCTGTTTTTCATTCTTGAGACTCCTTTTCCTCCTTCCTGACTTGAATCCTCTCTTACTGAATCTAGCCCGTATTGGTTATTTTTCCTGTTGCTGTGGGGAAAATCTGGACAAAAGCAACTTAATCGAGAAGTGTTTATTCAGGGTATAGTCCACCATAGTGGTGAAGTCGAGGCTGCAGGAGGTTAAAGAAGCTGGTCACATTCTGTCCACAGTGAGAAGAGAGCAAGGAAGGCCTGCTGCTTGTAAGCTCTCCTCCACTTACACAGTATGGGATGCTCTCTGTAGACCATTCCGTCACAGGAGCCGGGAACCAAGCCTAGATTGTCTGGTAGATCAGCAGCCACTCTTTTTTTTTTTTTAAATAAAAATAATTGTATTTACTTAGAAGCATTCAGAATGTTAACAAAACAGCCACAATTTTTTTTCAATTACAGAGTGGTATTCAGTTAACAGAACAATTATCTTCATATAAGCTGCATCAGAGACAACAGAAGATAAAAAAAAACCCAAAAATAAAACCAAAAGAAAAAACAAACAAACAAAAAATCCAGAAACCAAACTACTGTCCCCATATATAACTAATTTGTGCTGTGCACCAACAAGAACCTGCTTTAAATTTCCATGCCAATTTACAACCCCTAGACTGTACCAGGCAAGGTTAGTGGCTCTTGAAAATACCACCAGGACAGGGCTATCTAAAGACACATTTGGTTAACTATACAAAAAAAGAAAAAAAAAAAAAGAGTACTGTACAGCTTAAAAACAAATCTCACACTGCCTTACATTTCTTTTCCTTTTTTTTGTTTTGAGACAGGGTTTCTCTGTATAGACCTGGCTGTCCTGGAACTCACTTTGTAGACCAGGCTGGCCTCAAACTCAGAAATCCGCCTGCCTCTGCCTCCCAAGTGCTGGGACTAAAGGCGTGTGCTATCACGCCAGGCCCATTTTTTTTTTTTCTTTAAAAGGAGTGAATTGTGTACAGGGGGGTTAAATGCTTTATAGACAAGAAAAAAAAACTGCGCTAGAACCAACTTATTCATCATCTTCTTCATCTTCCTCCTCTCCCTCCTCTTCCTCATCCTTTTCATCCTTCTCATCCTCTTCCTCTTCCTTCTTTTTCTTGCTCTTTTCAGCCTTGACCACCCCCTTTTTCACTGCATCAGGTTTTCCTTTAGCTCTGTAGGCAGCGATATCCTTCTTGTACTTCTCCTTCAGCTTGGCAGCCTTCTTCTCACAGGGCTGCTTGTCATCCGCTGCAGTGTTGTTCCACATCTCTCCTAGTTTCTTTGCAACATCACCAATGGATAACCCAGGATGCTCGCCTTTGATTTTTTGGGTGGAACTTAGAACAGAACAAGAAGGCCAAAGGAGGCCTCTTGGGTGCATTGGGGTCCTTGAACTTCTTTTTGTTCTTCCCTTTGGGGGGGGTGTAGGTTTTCATTTCTCTCTCATAATGAGCCTTGTCAGCCTTTGACATATCTTCAAATTTCCCCTTTTCTTTAGCAGACATGGTCTTCCACCTGTCTGGGAACTTCTTGGAGAACTCTGAGAAGTTGACAGGAGCATCCGGGTGTTTCCTCTTGTGCTCCTCCCGGAAGGTTTGCACAAGGAATGCATTGAGGACATCTTGCCTCTTGGCTTCTTAGGATCTCCTTTGCCCGTGGTTAGTTGATTTTCCTCTGAGAGGCACAGAGTCGCCCAGTGCCTGTCGGGCTCTCGCTTGCCCCGGCGCTGTCCCTAGGGATCTCAATGTACTGCAATGGCTGTCCAGCATCCACTCTTAACTGCTGAGCCATCTCTTCCAGCCCCCTTTTGTGCTCTTTTCCATGGCATTTCCTAATCTTAATTTTGAACATCTCTTTATAAACTTTAATCTGTGGTCCTGGGCCTGTGTGTTCAGTGGCCTGTTCTCTATGATCTTCTGAGGCCCTACATTATTTTTTTTCCTAACACTATCTTTCATATGTCCTTTGAAACAACCTTCACAGGTTGATGATCTGTCCCACTTCTCTTGACACCCTTCTTCTGTTGCCACTTCTATTCCTTTATACTGACGTTGCTTATTTGAATATTGCCTACCCTCCGTTAGATCATATACTCTTGGAAGGCAGATGTGCTATAACACCAGAGTCTGAATGCAACTTGCCCTGCAATTAAAGCCTCAGTGAATGGTGCATGATTGAAGCTCCCAAGTGCCTGGATGCACACGAGATTCTCCGCACTCCTGCATCCACGAGGTTATTGCAAAGGTGATGAGTTGTGTTGTAATGTAGCACTAGAGTTTTCTTTATGCTTCTGTGCTATCATTTTCCTGTGAAACATCATTAGGGGATTGTAAAACTTCACTTGGATAAAAGAGGTTTGCTACTAAATTATAGGGAATGAATAAACATATCCCCAGGGTGTCAAAGTCTGCAGGAGAGGCCATCTATTATTCAACAAATGCTCTATATTATAATTTTCCCCATGACCTTTTGAGAAGTCTCTGCCTTTCCAATAGTTTCTAGTCTCTGAAGATGGTCACTGGAAAAGAGTCCTTGCTCACGTCTCCTCCCTGCAGGTCTGCGGATGTGCTAAGCAGTTATTAAGATACCTGAATGAGAACCTCAGTTACTTTGGGGCTATGAGGTTAACTGCAGAAGGAATAGTCTTTCAGGCATCTGTTCGAATGGAAGGGGCTGAAGAATTAGATCAAATGTGATGCCCATCAGAGACCAGGGCTTTGAAGTCACTTAGCATTGGATGGCAATTTGCTCCTGGGCCTCCTTGCTAATATGAGGAGACTGAAACTTGGGGAATTTTCATTTGCAATTCTAGAAAGTGAGTTGCCAGTGACCATTGTAAATTCATTCATGAGGTCAGAATGTCGGGACTGGGAATACCTGCACATAGTGAACAGGTGGCTAGAGGATGTACTCCTATTATTTTCCATCTCCTTGCACTAGGAGCATACAAGGCCTGACTCTGGGTGTGTAGTCTGAGCTGCTGAGCAGATTTCAAGGCTCTCAGTAGATTCGAAGGACTTGACTGGGGGCATCACATCCAAATCACCCTCAGAAGCACTTCCTGTCCACTCCAGGTGTGGGTCATCCTCACTTCATTGCCACAGAGCTGGATATTTGCAGGCCAGACAGCCCCAGTCTTTAAATTAATTTTTTTAAATTATAGTTATTTATTTGGTGTATGTGTGCTTGTGTAAGTGTGCTCCTGTATGGATGTATGTGTGAGTGTGCTAAGCAGTGTGTGTGTGTGTGTGTGTGTGTGTGTGTGTGTGTGTGTGTGCTCATGCTTTGGGTTGAGTGTGGAGGTCAGAGGGCAGGAGTCAGTCCACCATTGTCCTGGGGACTGAATTTAGAACTTATGTCATCAGGCTTGGTAGCAAGCATCTTAACTCACGGAGCCATCTTGCTATTCCTCACCCACCCTTACCCCTACCCCCAACACCCCCCTTTTTTTTGAGACAAGGGCACATTCCAGGCTTGTTTTGAACTCCCAGTTCTCTTGCTTCTATCATCCTTGTGTTGGTT
>LR749736.1:0-17092 GCA_902729485.2 Mus minutoides
GTGTGTGCCAGGAACTTTAATGTGCACCATTGAAAACGCCAGAGTCGCCTCTCTACCTTCATTTCATACATGAGGGACACACTGCAGACAGCAGAGGCTCTCCACCAGCTTCCCCTGTTGGTCAAGTGTAAAGGCCAGCTGAGTGGACCCTAGAGGGCTCTCAGAGGCTGGAGCTGGATCAGAGAGGGGCTAGGGGGCTCTTCGGGACCCAGTAGCTGACCCCAGATGCCGAGGATCATTTAAGTTATTGTTGGCAGAGTCTGAGGCACATGAGCCAAGTACTTAGGAAGCTGGACTGTTGGGGGTGGGGGTGGGGTGGTTACAGGCATTCCTTCATGACTCAGCAAACATTTACTGAGGGCATTAGTGGGTGATAGGGTCACATGTGGGTCTGTGGCAGTGCCACTCACAAAGTGTGCAGCTTGACAAGAGGGTGGCTACCAGTTTCCCAGTCTGTGTGTGTGTGTGTGTGTGTGTGTGTGTGTGTGTGTGTGTTCAAAACAGAGTTTCTCTGTGTAGCCCTAGCTGTCCTGTTGTCCTGGAACTCACTCTATAGACTAGGCTGACCTTGAACTCAGATATCCACTTGCTTCTGCCTCCTAAGTGCTAGGCTTAAGACATGTGCCACCACCACCCCGCTTTATTTATTTAAAGATTTATTTATTTTATGAATGTGAGCATACTGTTGCTGTCTTCAGAAACACAAGTGGGCATTGGCTCTCATTACAGATGGTTGGGAGCCACCATGTGGTTGCTGGGAATTGAACTCAGAACCCCTGCTCCACCTCTCCAGCACATCTTTCTTTCTTTCTTTCTTTCTTTCTTTCTTTCTTTCTTTCTTTCTTTCTTTCTTTCTTTCTTTCTTTCTTCCTTCCTTCCTTCCTTTCTCTCTCTCTCTCTCTCTCTCTCTCTCTCTCTTTCTTTCTTAGACAAGATCTGACTATATTGCCCAGCTTGGTTCTCCTCTCTTTCCCTCCCCAGTACTCGAGATTGAGTGTAGGACCTCACCCATGCTAGAGCAAGGTTCTACCACAGTCAGGTTCCCCTGGAACTGAAGTTACATGCAGTTGTGAGCTGAGCTGTCTGATACTGGTTCTGGGAATGGAACTTGGGTTGTCTGTAAAAGTATCAAGCACTTGTAACTGCTAAACCACCTCCCAGCAACCCAGACAGACCTTTATTTTCTTCTCCAAAGCAGGGGCTGGCTCCAACCCAGATATGCTAAGAAAAACACAAGCCAGGATGCCACATATTCATCCCTTGGTTTCCTCAACTATGAAAGGATGCTGATGTTCCCTCCCCTTTGTTGTTTGTAGGTAAGGAGCACAAAGCCCTGGCTCACATTCCAGGCCACTAAGTGGAACAGGGACAATGGCTCTCACCCTGCTGGTAAACCAAGCTTGGGAGAGGGGAGAAGTGACAGCCTCCGCTTTGCCACCAGCATCAGGGAAGGTCCAGATGTTTCCCCATCCTAGAATATTTACTCTTATTGGGCACTCAAAATGGGGGAGGGGTTGGGGAAGTAGGGAGTGGACCTGTCTGGGACTGCGTCAATTCTGAGGCCAGTTTGAGCTGCATAGTAAGTCCCACCCACGCCAGCCTTTAATCCTAACACTTGGGAGGCTGAGGCAGGTGAATCTTTATAACTTCCAGATAGGCCTGCCAGGGCCACACAGAACAAAACACAAAACCCCCAAATCCTTCAGGCAAACACCTCACCATAAACAATGGTCCCCCTGAGGTGGGCATGTGGTTGAGGAGCTACAGTGACTGTTAGATATTTCTGGGGGTCCTCTTGGCATCAGGCACGGGCTTCAGCTCCACCTGTGACCTTACTGAGCCAGGAGGCAAGCAGGGTCACAGGCTGCCAGAGCAAGGACTAAGGTCCACAAGGAGTTGACTGCCCCCAGGGATTCCGGGTTGGGTCCTTGCCCTCCTGTATACCAGGTTCCTTGTGAGGGTATCTGGGACCATTAAGTTTCCCAGTCAGCTGGTTATTTCACCAGGTGACAAGGCTTTTTTTTTTCTTACTAAGCTAGAAGAAAAGACCATTAGTAGGCATACTGAGACTAAGAGGCACAGATGGCCCAAGTCATCAGAAGAAGCAAGGCACAGCCACCTTGAGCTTCCCTGACAGGGTGGAGTGGTGGTAAAAGGAAGGTCCTGAGCAAGGGACCTCCAGTTAGAGAAGCCAAGGCCCCAAGTTGGGGCTAGGGGGGTTTCACCCACCTCTGCGGACCTAGGCAGCCACGCCCATCCGCACGGGGTGTGTTCCACTTCCCTGGGGGCCCTCAGGGAAAGCAGGAGGCTGAGCTCCCGACGCTACTCCCCCGCCCCGCGGAGCGCACAGGAGGAAGAAGGAAAGGAGGGTTATGTAAGGCGAGTCGAGGGCCGGGCAGGCGGGGACGCCCTCCTATGAATAGCCTGCTGTTCCCTGCGCGTGACTACACAGCCCCCTCGGCGCCCGCCGTGCTGGCCTCCGTGTCCAGGGCCTGAAGAGGGAGGAGCATGAGTAGGGATTCAGGGAGGGAGGAGGGTAGCTGGGATGCTAGGACAGAGGAGTGGAGTCGGTGTGTCAGGAGTACCTGCGCAATAGGTCCGCGGCCTCCGCTCCACGCCCTACCCCCACTCTCTACCCGGCGTCAGTTCGATTCCTGCAGCCGCCTTGACAATATTTATCTGGTCCCTGCAGCCTAGAGCCGATTCTGCCAGTGCCAGGCACAGACCCTCCTCACTCCTGGAAAAGAAGGAAGGGGGGGGGGGCACGGCCGCGGCGGATCGCGGACTGCATTTTATCTCTTGATCAGAGCATCCTCCTCCACATCGGTGCTGCTCCAGGGAGGCGCCCCTAAAGCAGGGTTGCAGTCACTGGAAGGCTGCTCAACACTGCTGGATCCAGGTTTCCACAACAGTCACCCCCAGCCCGCACCCTCAGAGCACGCATTTACACACGGGTCACCTTAGCAATAACTGAGGTTCTGGATCCTCAGAGTTTGGTTTGATTTTGCTTTGTTTTCTAACAGTCGTTAGCTATCCCAGGCTGGCCACTGAACCTACGGGAGTCCGTTTACCTTCAAAGTGTCAGGCCCCTCCCCGGAGTTTATAAAGTTTGGGAACCAAGTCAGGTACGAGGGGCAGGCCGGGAACTGGGGCTGCATTGATTTTACGAGCTGGGTGGAAAAGTCGGGGCAGAGAGCATGTGATAGATAGAGGACAGATGGGGCCAGGAACAGCCAGTCTTGACCTTGAGATGGATCTGGAAAGTCAGGGGTCAGGAAATTACGAATGATTATCTATGTCGGTTGGGGTCGGACCTGGACCTGGAACGGGGGTAGAATAGTCCAAACCTCTCCTGAACTCTGACCTTGTTTCGGGCAAGGTCTTACGACGCCTGAGTTCTGGGTTAAATTAAGAAAATAGGCCTGTAACCATTCTGTGACTGTGGTCCTCTGGAGAAATGAATAAAAATGAGGATACAGCTGGGCAGTGGTGGCACACGCCTTTAATCCTAGCACTTGGGAGGCAGAGGCAGGCGGATTTCTTAGTTCGAGGCCAGCCTGATCTACAGAGTGAGTTCCAGGACAGCCAGGGCTATACAGAGAAACCCTGTCTCGAAGAAAAAAAAAAAAAAGGGTACAACTATTAAGAAAAGGTTGGCTCACTAAGAGAAAAAACCATAGCAATAATCACTGTCATTATCATGACCGGTCTGACCACACAGTGGTGGCTCAGGGCTAATGCCTGCTAGAAGGTTCCTGGGCAGAGACAGGTGGGGTCAAGCCACACAGCAAAGGCAGTACAACTGTTCAGAGGCCCGAATTAGCAATCACTTCAGGGATCTGGGAGCATCTGGGTGAGGCTGAGGCTTATGGGTTGCAGATTCAAGAGAAAGGAGGCTGCCCCAAGGAGAATCTTGGCCAGATGATAGGCTGGACTTTGCAGTAGGGGAAAAGGGAGAGATGAACTCCAGCCTCTTTTCCACCCCTAAGCTCCATCTTGGCTATAGAGCTGTTTCCTTCCTCATCGGCTACTGAACTAGTAAGGCCGGATCCCATCCTAGCCGTCCTGACGTGCTTGGGAATCTAGCTTGGAGCAGGCCATTCTGTCCACCCTGGTTCTCAGTGTCATCTATAACATGACAGTGCTACTCCCGACCTAGTCCCTCCTGCTGCTGGGAGTGAGGAGCAGGGTCTGAGGCAGGAGCTGTCTCTGATAGCCCATCAGTCACACCAAAGGCTGAGCATCTGTGCTGGAAGCCTGCCTCAGCCCTCCACTGAGGGGAAGGAGGCTCTCTGCCAACTAATGCTCCTCTCACCCATGCCCAGCAGACTTCCAGGATCACAAGTGCTAAGCCAGACTCACTAGCTTGTGTCCAGGGACTCCTATCTCTCTCCAAATGAGGTCTCAGGCACAATCTCCCTGGTCCCCATTTTTTTTTTCAGGTGCAGTTCAGAATCTCTTGAGGAATGTGACTGGTGATCCCTTTTGACCCTAGATAGGTGATCTCTGCAAACACAGCTTCCAGGCACAGAAAGGGGTAGATCAGGAGCCCCTCAGTTCCTCCCCCTGCCATGTCCTCTCTCTGCTATTTCCAGCCTCTGCCAGGGACATCCTGTGCCCCTGTGATGTCACTAGGCCCTAGGAGACCAGGCTGTAGCTGACAGGATGTATTTTTAAACTCTCAGGCCTTGGCCAGCTCTCCACCCTCCCCTCAGCTTACCCCACCTCACACTCCCTGTCCTGTTCCCAACATCTCAAATTAGTACGTAGGCTTGGCAGGCACCCCTCAGGCTCCTGAAAGGCCATGGGGAAGCCAGGCCAGTGCTCAGTGTTTGTATCACAAAATCAAGGCCTGTCCAGGTAAACAGATGGGTCTCTTGAGAAGGAGCTGCTTGTGTCTCCAGGAGGAACCTAAAACCCAGAGTAGAGGGGATCCAAGATCCCAAGGCCAGGGCTGACAGTCATCAGAGATACTCTCTTGGAGCAGCTACCCAAGCTGACTTTGATTTTATTTTTGTTTTTTAAAGATAAGGACCACCTGGCTGCGTAGACCAGGCTGGCCTCCAACTCAACAGACATCCACTTGCCTCAGCCTCCTGAGTACTGGGATCAAAGGCTCGATCCACCACTGCCTCTTAACAGTTCAGTGGAGAGCAGCAAGAGGCTAAGGCATAGACTCTGGACCTAGACAGACCTCAGTGTGAATCCTGCCCATGGCATTTCTTAGCTGGACTGCTCTGGGGCAGGTTACTTCACCTCTCTGTGCCACTGTTACTTGCACAGTGGGGTTACAAATATGTAGTTCCAGAGAACACTGGGAAAGACTGCTTGGGAACACACCTGAGAAACACCAAGCATATGTCCTGACATCTAGGAGTGTTTGGATAGCGCCAGCTTCTTTATCTCTCTATAAACATTGCCGGGGAAACTTTAACAGTCTAGTTGTGGATCCTGGGACTTCAACATGATTCTTGTCCCCAAGGCTTAGAAGTCCAGAGGTTCTGGGGATATGAAGGAGAATACAGTGCTGACAGGGCCTCCAGGAGACATCTGGGGTCAGGGGAGCAGCCTTGACTCTGCGTGAGAAGGATGAGGGCCTTAGGACTACACACCCCTGAGGACTCACTTGTGGCAAATGGCTCAGAACGCTCAGAGAACTACAGAGCCCTATATATGCTTAGAGTCTCCATAGCTTTGGGAGCCTTTCTACCTGCTGCTAACAGCCCACTCCCTTTCATCTCTCCAAGGGGCATATTATCCCTTGAACCAAAAGAGCAGGCATATATATCTCCTAGCAGATGGGCAGGAGCCCAAAAGAGAAGGATCCTAGGCCCCTTCTCTAGCTCCACACTGCAGTATGAGAGCAAGGTCCCCAGAGGTGGGGTTTAAAGCCAACTCACCTTGGAACCCTGATTTCTCTCTCTTTTAAAAATAAGGTGTTTTTCCGGGCGTGGTGGCGCACACCTTTAGTCCCAGCACTCGGGAGGCAGAGGCAGGCAGATTTCTGAGTTTGAGGCCAGCCTGGTCTCCAAAGTGAGTTCCAGGACAGCCAGGGCTATACAGAGAACCCTGTCTCGAAAACCAAACAAAAAACAAAAAACAAAAAACAAAAAACAAAAAAACAACAAGAAAATGTCCACTGAGCCCACAGATGTCAGAGCTCTCCTGGCTGATGTGGCTTCTGGGAACTGAATTCAAGTCCTCTGCAAGAGCAGTTTGTGCTTTTAACCACTGAATTCTCAGTGTTCTTATCTGTAAAATGGGTAGAAAATACTTTAAAAAGGGGTTGGGCCAGGCATGGTGGCACATGCCTTTAATCCCAGCACTTGGAAGGCAGAGGCAGGAGGATTTCTGAGTTCGAGGCCAGCCTGGTCTACAGAGTGAGTTCCAGGACAGCCAGGGATATACAGAGAAACCCTGTCTCAAAAAAAAAAAAAAAAAAAAATAGGGGGGGGGGAGGTTGGGTGTGTAGCTCAATGGTAGAACACATACCTATCATGTTTACTGCCTTGAGTTCAGTTGCAAACATACACACACACAGCTTAAAGGATTATTCTGAGAATGAAGCAGATATATACTAATCATCATTTACACATAATGGTTCATGAATGTTCAGTAATTCAGCTAGCCTGACATTGACCATAGGGAAACAATTCTCCTCATCGCTCCTTCACCCCCTCAGCCCATGCTTCCCACCTCTGACCCCCAAGCAGGCTCACTCAGTCTCCTTGTTTAGCGGGCAGGGCTGAGAATCAGTGTTATGTTGGCTTAGGAGGAAAAACCTGCAAGAGTCTAAATGTAAACGCATGTAAATATCATCCAAATAAGGGAGAACTGTGGCAAGAGGGAGAGAGATTATTCACATCAAAATGGATGGGGGTGAGAACATTAGAAGTGGGGTGTCCAGCCCTCTTCAAGAGTGCTGCCACACTGCTGACTGAGCTGCTCTCTTGGTTCTGGGCCTCCTGGTATGAGGGGGAGATTCCCTCATCTCTTGGTTTGTGGCCTTCTGCCAAAGTGAGAGGGATCCTGGAGGTAGGTACACATTTACTCTTAGGCCTTGATACACACACACACACCCTTGAAGGTACATGAATATTTCAGATCATAGGCCTCAGGGCAGGGGAGGCCCCAGAGACGTCCTATTTGACAGCAGGACATTAAGCGCCTGAGTTTCCTGTGTACCTACTGCTTGCCTGTCTGTATACAGTTCTCACCTGAAAACGCCCCTCAGCCTCAGTTATAACACAGCGGGCCACCTCAGCGCCCCACAGTCCCCTCAGCCTCAGTTATAACACAGCGGGCCACCTCAGCGCCCCACAGTCCTTGCTCACATTTATCATTTCTTTTTTTTTAAAAAAAAGATTTATGGGGCTGGTGAGATGGCTCAGCGGGTAAGAGCACCCGACTGCTCTTCCGAAGGTGATAAGTTCAAATCCCAGCAACCACATGGTGGCTCACAACCATCCTTAATGAGATCTGGCACCCTCTTCTGGAATGCCTGAAGACAGCTACAGTGTACTTACATATAATAANTTTTATTTATTACATGTAAGTACACTGTAGCTGTCTTCAGACACTCCAGAAGAGGGCACCAGATCTCGTTACGGATGGTTGTGAGCCACCATGTGGATGCTGGGATTTGAACTCATCACCTTCGGAAGAGCAGTCGGGTGCTCTTACCCACTGAGCCATCTCACCAGCCCCCGACTGCTCTTCTGAAGGTGATGAGTTCAAATCCCAGCAACCACATGGTGGCTTACAACCACCCATAATGAGATCTGACACCCTCCTCTGGTGTGTCTGAAGTCAGCTACAGCGTACTTATGAATAATAATAAACGAATCCTTGGACTGGAGAGACCGACCTGAGCAAGCGGGGCTGGCCAGAGCGAGCGGGGTCAACCTGAGCAAAAAAAAAAAAAAAAAAGTGGGAAGGGAGTGGTGGCTCAGTGGGTGGCTCTTTCCACAAAGCCTGATGCCCTAAGCTCAGGCCCTGGGACTCACATGGTGGATTCTTGTGACAAGTGCACTGTGGTGTGCGTGTGTGGATGTGCACTCACATGCATACACACACAGGGAGAATGGATAAATGCAGTATTTTTTTTTCTCTAGACAGGGTTTCTTTTTGTAGCCCTGGCTGTCCTGGAACTCACTTTGTAGACCAGGCTGGCCTCGAACTCAGAAATCCCCTTGCCACTGCCTCCCAAGTGCTGGGATCAAAGGCATGCGCCACCACTGCCCAGCTAAATGCAGTAACATAAGGAAGAAAATAAATGAGCCAGATATGGTGGCACACTACTTTGATCCAAGTATGTAGGAGGCAGAGTCAGGTAGAGTTCTCTATAAGTGCAAGGACAGCCTGGTCTACATACAGAGGAATAGGCCATCCAGTGTAGTGACATTTTTGAGAATTCTGGAATTTTGGTTTCTTTAAAACAACAACAACAAAAAACCCCACAGATATATTGTATGTGCTTTCATTTTAACCCCAGGTATAGTGGTGTGGGCTGCTTCCGACTGTCCACAGCAGCTGACTGTGATTTGCCTCGTGCTCTAGCAGAGGCATGGTTTTGTCAGCTACAGATAGTTTCTGTGATTTTTGTGATTTTGTAACTCTGGGGACTTTTCAGGGGGGGAATATAAATGCTAGGATTCTGAAAGGTGTGGTGGGAGGCTGTTGGTTGTACAGGAGGGGTTGGCTGCAGTTTGTTAGTATTTGTGCTCAAAGAAACAAAAGAAATTAGATTCATTCTCTCTCTCCCTTCTTCCCTCCTCTCTCCCTCCTTCCTTCCCTCTCTCATCTATCCTTCTCTCCTATCTAGTGTTAGGGGGTGAAACCAGGGGGGATAAACAGAGGGAAAAAGAAGAATCCACAAAGTAGTAAAGACCAGATACAAGCCAGGATTAGATAGTGAGACCCTGCCTCAGAAATGTGTACACACACACCACACACACAGAGATAGTTGCCATCACCAAAAAAGTCCCACCCCAGATGGGTGCTGAGTTCCATACAGCTGTATAGGTGCCCCTTAACCACAGACACTATATGCTAGCAATCCCAAGGAGACATTAGTCTAGTAAGAATGATTTATTAGAGAATGCGCTCCAGGACTTGAGGTCACAGACCCAGTGAGGTGGGCAGGATCATGGAGGCTATGGGTGAAGAAACGCTTTGCTCTCATGGGAATTGCTTTCCTTTTTGGATCTCAGCTGTTTGTAAGCAATGTCACTGTGAAGGTCCTGTCCCATGTGTAGCTAGGGCAGAGTTACAGCTGTGAGGGGGCACAGGTGTGGGGTCTAATATCCCTCCTCAACCCTCCCATACAGGAACATCAAGAAGGTAGATCTTGCTGAGGTGGCCCCATGCCTTTAATCCCAGCACTCAGGAGGCCAAAGCAAGTACATCTCTGGGAGTTAGAGGCCAGCCTGATCTACATAGTTCCAGGACAGCCAGAGCCCTGTCTCAAAACAAAACCAAGCAAAGCAAGCCCAGATCTTATTTATTCTTTTATACTTATTTGCTGGGGAAGGGTAAGTGCAGGTGTAAGGTCAGAGGACAACTTCCAGGAGTCATTCTTGTCTCTCACCATGCGGGTTCTGGGGAATGGAAAGCAGGCTATCAGGTTTAGCTCAAAGCACTTTTAACTGCTGAGTCATATTGTCGGCCCTTCATTTTTTACTTATTTATTTTTAGACCAAGAACCTAACCCCTGAGAAGGTGCTGCCCTCAGCTGCGTCTTCCTACTTCAGTTAATCTAGATTATCCTTCCATGTATGCCAAGGTACCAACCTAGTCTAGGTACCTGCACATAGGTGTGCCAGGAGCTTTGCCTCCTGGGTGATTGTAGATCCAGTTAAGTGGGCAATCGGTCTTGATCATCAGAGGATATGAACCTAGGGTTGGGGGGTGGGACAGGGTCAGGCAGCAGCCTCCTCTTGTGTAGGCATCAGCCTTCTCCTCTCCACTCCAGCCAGGTAGGCAGGGAGGCTCAGCAGTCCATGGGGAGACATCAGATCTGGTTTTGGCTACTTTGGCTGACTTCTGGTAGCCAAAGGGAGTTGGAAGGTGGAGTCTGCTGTCAGCAAGGCAGGGCCAGGCACCCTGGCACTCTGGGTAAGGAGGTAATGGTGAAAGCTGTGAGTGTTCAGAAGCCAACAAGACCTGAGATTATGAAGGCACAGGACCTGAGCTGCTGTTCATCCAGAGTTTGAATCTCTGCTCTGAGAGTGGATGGGTGATACCTTAAGCTGTTCTGAGCCTTACTTTCTTCTGTAATGTTCCTTTCAGCGTGTGTGTGTGTGTGTGTGTGTGTGTGTGTGTGGTTTGAACGATCCTGATTTCTTTTTCTCTTCTCCTTTCTCCTTCCTTCTTTCCCTTCTCCTCTTCATTCTTCCTCCTTTTTTTTTTTTTTTTTTTTTTTTTGAGACAGGGTCTCTACATAGTCTTGGCTGTCCCGGAGTTCACTATGTAGACCTAGACCAGGCTGGCCTCAAACTTAAAGCTTGCCCTGTCTCTGCCTCTCAAGCACTGAGACTAAAGATGTACATCACCATGCAACGCTCCGTATTTCTTCCTCTTTAAACAAGGATGGTAAGGTACTTCGCATGCTGAGAGGCAGCACAGCTGGAAGCAGCAGACCAAGGCCTAAAGACCTTTTCCCCAACCAGCCAGGACCCCTGAAAATCAACCTGGAGTACACACAACCATTGGAAGGCAAGCAGAGGCTTATAGAGTGCCCTGGGGCCTGCTGCTGCCTAGATCACCATTTTAAAGAAAGGCTTCTGGCTGAATGTGGTCAAAGAGGTGAACCAGTGTGGTTAAGAGCCTGAGCTATAAAGTATAAAGAGACAATCCATGATTGCCTTTTAAGTCAACACTTCAGCTGAGCAGTGGTGACACACACCTTTAGTCCCAGCACTTGGGAGGCAAATGGATCTCCAAGTTCCAAGCCATCATCTTGGTTTACAAAGCAAGTTCCAGGACAGCCAGGGCTACACAAAGAAACTCTGACTTGAAAAACAAATGAACAAACAAACAGAGTTCTTAGAGCTCTTGCAGAGGGCCTGAGCTCTGTTTCCACCACTCAGCTCAGCTGGCTCACAACCACCTGCAACTGCAGTTACAAAGGATCCAATGCCTCTTCAGGTCTCCACAGGCCCCCGCACTTATGCATATATCCACATACAGACATCTATATATAGTTAAAAGTTATATATCGATTAAAAAATACAACAACAGGCTGGGCGGTGGTGGCCCATGCCTTTAATCCCAGCACTTGGGAGGCAGAGGCAGGTGGATTTCTGAGTTTGAGGCCAGCCTGGTCTACAAAATGAGTTCCAGGAAAGCCAGGGCTACACAGAGAAACCCTGTCTTGAAAAAAAAAAAAAAAAAAAGCAACACCTTGCAGAGCAGTGGTGCCATCTTTGATCCCAGCACTTGGGAGGCAGAGGCAGGATTTCTGAGTTCAAGGCCAGCCTGGTCTACAGAGTGAGTTCCAGGACAGCCAGGGCTACTCGGAAAAACCCTGTCTTGGGGGGAGAAAAAAAACCACCAAAACACCTGTTAATCCCAATACACAGGAAGATTGTGAGTTTCTCAGTGTTTAAATTGCAGATCAGATATTTTGGCTGTTCTAGAACTCATTCTGTAGGCCAGGCTGGCCTCTAGGCCTCCAGGCCTCCAATTCAGAGGTCAGCCTCCACCACAGTGCTGGGATTAATGGCATGTGCCACCACTGCCTACCTGGCACCTGGCTTAAATTTGTGCTATTAATCCTTTTTTAAACCACAGCTGCCATCGGGTGTTTGTGTTCCTGGTCTTTTTTCTGGTTGTATCAGTCTGTTCAAACTACCTTTGGTCTGATATGTGTCCTCCCTTCTCAAGAACAACAGGGTAGGAATTACTCTGATTTGACAGGTGAAGACACTGAGGCACAGAGGAGTCAGGAGACTTGGCCAAGGGTATCTAGCTGGTATGGACAGAGGTGTTGCCTGGGATTCCAAAGAGAAGAGGTTCTCTGGCTCGGTTCTCATGTAGACATAGAGAGGAAATAAAGGCGGGAATAACAGAAATGACCACTGCCAAGTTCTCGTCTCAAAATATTTAATTTTGTTTGAAAAGGATACATTCCCAACTTCCTTCCACAGAACATCACTCCGGCCCACCAGCAGGAACACACTCGCACAGGCACACACACACACAAGTAAGGCCAAAGGGCTGCTGTCTGCTTCCACCACTGCAGCTGGGACAAAGGGCTTTTCTCCTGGCCTCTTCCCCGGGCAAAGGTAGGGAAGGGTCTGCTGCAATGCAGCCCCCAGGGAGGATGCAGAGCCCACGCACTCTACCAATCACATGCACTTAGAAAAATAAAACCAAGTGGTGTTCTGGCATCCAACACCAAAAGACAGCAATCTCTACCTGGAAATCATCTTTGCCTTTTTCTAGAAAAATTTATTGCACTTAATTAACAGATGTTAAAGAAGCTGTGGGTAGGGCTTTGCCCTGGAAACCAAGAGCTCCTCTTACAGGCCCCTCTTACAGGGAGCACACCTCTCCTGGGCCCCTGGAAAGCTTCCCATCTGTCCCCAGGCTGGAGGACTGTAGGAGCTGCCTGAGTGGAAAGCAGACCACAGCACCATCACAGCAGGGAGTGTGGACCAAGGGTCAGGGTCACTGTCTAGTGCTGTCTCCAACCAAAGGAGTCAGACCCACATAACTTAGCCTTTGGGCTGAAGATAAGGTGACCAAGGCAGGTCCTCCACAGGGTGGCTCTTTCCAAAAGCATGTAGTTCTTTATCAAGACATCCCTTGAATGTACATTCCTGCAGGGTTCTAACTCATTCAGGTGTCTTTTCTGAGGCTGCCATAGCTGAGAATAGGATGTTTAGGAAGTGATGACACTTCTCATCCTAAAACAAACCCATGGAAAACCAAATAGAAGTTGGCTTCTGGAACCTGGGATTCCTTAGAATTCAAGGATCCAAGTGCAGGAGCTTCAGGCTTCAGCTGTCAGCTCCTAGAGGGAGTCAGGAGGCTTCCACAGCAAGACAAACAGCAGAGGTCAACACTTTCTGTGCAGCCTTGGGTCCTAAGGCCAACAGAGGAGCCAAGCTTACGTGAACACTTTGTTCTCCAAGATGTCAACCTCTAGGGATGCTCCTTCCGGTTTGTTTCCCTGCCGCTTTTCATCCAAAGGCTTCTCCAAGAAGCAAGCAGATACTGCTTCTGTAAGCACTTAGGAGCCAGAACCCACTCCCTACTTCTGGAAGGAAAGGAGGGCACCACAAGGCAGAATGGGGACCAAGGGGAGGTGGTAAGCCCCATCCACCCACTAGGGTCAGAACACAGATGGCATCCAGAGATAAGTATACATTCCTTAAAACTAAAACTTAAAAAACACAAACCTTACATTTTCTAGCCAAGGAAAACGAAGAGATTTTTCAGCTCAAGGCTTGTCCACCAGTAACAAAATGAGAACTGCCTCTGGGTGAACAGCCAGCCCAGAGAAGAGTGCTGGGTGGGTAGAAGGCAGGCAGCCCGGGCAGGACACTGACATGCTGGGTGCTACTGCCCTTTGTAGTTACAACAGAGACAAGTGTGCACACGGTTCCTAGAGAACCACAGAGTCAAAGTCAGGGACCTAGTAGGAGGGAGACCTCCCTTAGCCTTAGGGACCTTTGTCAAGTCCCCAGAGAGGTGGTGTGCAGGTCCCAGGAGGGGCAGGGCATCTCCTGGCTGTAGTCCATGGCCAGTAGACAGACTGCCTTGGTCTTAACATCATTATGAAAAGTCTTAAAAGATTGGGGCCCCAAACTAAGCCACCATTTAAAATAAAGCCAGTGTTAAGTATAATAAAGCACCCTCATCACCTCTGTCTCCTTCACACAGGCTGCCCGCCCTGAGCAAATAAACACACCCTCCTGGAGGGTGCCCTAACTGACCCACAGGAGCAGAGGGTTCCATGATTTCCAATCCAGCCGAATAGAAAAGTGCAGCTGTGAGGGAGCCAAAGCTGCAAGAAATCACTCTGCCCCACCCAGAGACCTGTGTAGGCACCCTCCAATTCCACAGGGACTGCAGGCAGTGTAAATGTCTCCAGAGCCTGCTGTCCCATGAGAGCTGTGCTGTAACTTCAGCAAATACAACTCATATACAGCGGCCTGCTGATACCCATGGGAAGGGATTCTAATCTGTGACGTGGCAGGCCCTCTTCTGCCTTCAAGGAGACTAGATTCTGGCCTGGGTACATTGGTGAGCCAGAGCAAGGGTTTCATGGAGCGTCCCAAGAGAAAACCCCTCGGTCTGGTGCCCACAACAGGAGACTGTGGAGGCCAGTTTCCTAAACACCATGCAGAAGTGGTACCCCGGGGCCTGGAAGCACAAGCTTCCTAAGTGATAGGTTTTCTTCTTAAGCCTAAGATCTGAGAAGGGATACTGGGTGAAAATAATCAGAGACCAGGCTAGTGGAAGTCAGGAGCCTTCAGAATGGCCCAGAGATACAAAGGCGCTGGCAATTAGAGCCCAGAGCCCAGCCTTCCTGGGAATTTCCCTTCCGGAGCAAGTGGGATGCAGAGGAAACTGATTCCAAGGCCACTTCAGGCCTGAGAGCCACAAGATAAAAGTTGGAGCTAAGAATGGTTGGGTGCATTTCTACCACAAGCTCCAGCCCCACCCTAATTCCAGGATATCCAGAAACCCCACCTGTGTGGTCCACCACCCTGTCTACACTAACAGGATTAGCATGTCCTGGCTCTGAGACAGATGGGAATGAATGTTTCTCTTAAAGATTTTGGGGAGGGTGAGGTACATGACAGACACACCCCAAGTGGAAATGTACCTGCTACCTGAGACGACATTAGGGTGACAATAATCATGACTCATTCTGTAGACAGCCCTTGTCAGTCCAAACTGGAGACTGAGGGGAAGGCTAGGAAAGCCTGAGCACTCTGTACAAGAGAACCTGGACTCCAGAAGGCCCCTTCTGATTCAGCTGGAGCATCCAACAAGAGAGACTTGGGCCATTTACCCGTCTACGTAGATTCACTCATGTTCCCCATCAGAGAGGATCCTGGTCCCCTGGGGAAGTCATCACATGTGCTGGCCATGTTATAATGAAGCTGAGACGTGAGTGCTCCTAGAGCAGGTACGCCACCATGTGCCCATGAAGAGTCCTAAGTCTCCACACGAGTGGGGTCCAGGAAGCCCCAGGCAGAGGTCTGAGGTGCAGGCAGTGCCCTGCGGGGCAGGGGCACAGGTTACAAGGGCCCGTACTTGGTCTCATACTTGGACACGATGGTCTTGCACTTGCCCACCTCCTTGCGAAGCTCAGCAACTTCCGTCCGCAGGGCTGTGTTCTCCTTCTCCAGGAACGCGGCCCGGATGGTGATCTGGTTCTCCTTCAGGCGCCTGGCATCCCGGGAGCGTTTAGCTGCCACGTTGTTCTTCTTACGTCTTGTCCAATACTTTTCATCCTGTGGGGAGTGTCCTCTGTGGGTGTCTGGTATTCCCCTAAGAGAACTTAATCTTTCCTTCCCATCCCCAAATCCTCACACGCCCTGGCCCCTCCCCACATAGTTCAATGCTGTGGTAAGAACTCAAGATCCCAGAGAAGGAATAGTGTGGGACACTGCCTGTCCTTGAGGGGCAGGTGCATAGCGGGGACCAGGGCTGCACTGACAACTGTATAACTGTATAACTGTGTGCTCAGCCCTTGCTTCCTTTAGGCATATTGGTGGTTAACATCTCTTTCCTCTTTCTCTTCAATTTCTCTCTGTCTCTTTTTTTGAGACAGGCAGGCTCGTTCTCTCTCTCTCTCTCTCTCTCTCTCTCTCTCTCTCTCTCTCTCTCTCCAAGGTATGGTTTCTCTGTGTATCCCTGGCTGGCTGTACTGGAACTCACTCTGTAGACCAGGATGGCCTTAAACTCCCAGCAATCTACCTACCTCTACCTCCCAGTGCTGGGATCAAAAATGTGTGCTACCACAGAACACTTAATATTGGTTAAAAGTCAACAACCTAGGTGTAGGTTAGTCCCCTGAAATCAAACCTGACTTTAAAAGACCATGCAAGAGAGAGGGAGGAACAAAGAGGGATAGAGTAACTGCATGCCCATGGTGCTTGTGTGGATGCTGAGCCAGCATTTCTCAACCTGTGGGTCATGACCCCTTCTGGGAACAAACAGTCCTTTCATAGAGGTTGTATTTAGACCACCCAAAACCAGGTATTTGCATTACGATTTATTTGATTTTTTGAGGCAGGGTTTCTTTGTATAGCCTTGGCTGTCCTAGATCTAGCTCTGTAGACCATGCTGGCCTCAAACTGACAGAAAGCCACCTGCCTTTGCCTCCCAAGTACTAGGATTAAAGGCAAACACCACTATGAGATACATTATGATTTAAAATAGTAGCAAAATTACAGCTGTAAAGTAGCAACAAAAATAATCTTACAGTTGGAGGTCATCCAGGCCTGAGGAACCATATTAAAGGGTTGCAGCATTAGGAAGGCTGAGAACCGCTGCTCTGAGCCATCTCCCCAGCCCTACAAGGTGTCTTTTGTCCTTTAAGACTGTTCAATCTCACTTTCTAAGGTCTGGTGACTTCTCATACAAAGGAAGTGGAACACTAAAACACCCAAGCAGCCCTGAGAAGAAGGGAAGTATCAGAGTAGTTAGGACCCAAGTCATACCTGAGCACTTCTTCCCACCAACTGACTGCTGATGTGGCTTCAGGTAAAGAACCCCTGTCTCTGTGGTGTCCACAGTAGGAAGGGTTCTCCATGTAAGTCACATACGAGGGAGGAACCACAAGGTCTACCCCAGTTTCGCCCCCTACTCCTCTTTTTGCTTTTATGAGAGATCTGTCTGGCTCTGCCTTTTGAGTGCTGGGGTTTAAGGTGTGTGCCACACGCTGAGCTTTTCTCTGTGTGAAGGGCTAGAGATAGACCTCCGGGCCTCATGTGTCCCAGGCAAAGCTGAGCGTGCCAGTGAGCTGCACTACTCAGAGAGGGCACAGCTTACCCTAGACTCTTTTTTTTTTTTTTTTTTTTTTTTTTTTTTTTTTTTTTTTTTTTTTTTTTTTTTTTTTTTTTTTTTT
>LR749736.1:17097-99684 GCA_902729485.2 Mus minutoides
ACAGGCTGAGTGAGATCCCCACCCTCTCTGCCCATGTCAGTCACTGTGCTCAAGTTACAGCTCTGAAATGAGTGTTAAGCCTTATTTTACAGAAAAGAATACCAAGGGTCAGAGAAATGCAATTGGCTTTCCAGAATCCCACAGGAAAAATAACTGAACAAAAATGTGAGTCTTGGCCTGGCTGACTCTGGCTCTTGGCTCCTCCTGTTCCATATGGCTGGCTGTTTTGTAGGTAAACATTGGGTTAATGACAATTTTAGAGTTCAAAGGTTGTGTTGAGATAAGAGTTGTTTTAAAAGAAAATTGAACCTCTGGCCTACATGTTCAGTATTTCCAATACAAGTACACCAAATATTCAGCCAATAGATAGTTACTGAACACAAACTACATCCCTGGTACTGTCGTGGCAGAGAAAACACAGTATAACAGAGAGGTTAAAGCCATGGTTCTGTTTGTTTGTTTGTTTGTTTGTTTGTTTCTCTGTATAGCCCTGGCTGTCCTCGAACTCAGAAATCTGCCTGCCTCTGCCTCCCAAGTGCTGGGATTAAAGGTGTGCACCACCACTGCCCGGCAAAGCCATGGTTCTTTTTTTTTTTTTTTTAAAGATTTATTTATTACATGTAAGTACACTGTAGCTGTCCTCAGATACTCCAGAAGAGAGCATCAGATTTCATTACAGATGGTTGTGAGCCACCATGTGGTTGCTGGGATTTGAACTCGGGACCTTTGGAAGAGCAGTCGGCGCTCTTAACCACTGAGCCATCTCGCCAGCCCAAAAGCCATGGTTCTTAACAGGAGACAATTTTGCCCTTCAGGAGGTATCTGGCCACATCAGGACTCCAGGGTGGAAGTGGCATAATGTGTGTAAAAGCCTGAAGGTTACTACAAACCTTGCATCAGAAAAAGAGGCCAAAATTAAAGTCAAAGCATTCTCTCTCTCATTCTCTGTCTCTGTCTCTGTCTGTCTCTGTCTCTGTCTCTCTCTCTCTCTCTCTCTCTCTCACACACACACACACACACACACACACACACACACACACCAAATTATCTGCCCTATTTATGGCATAAGTGAGGCATGATCAAATTTAGATTTTCACAAGATCAGGTTGGGTGTGGTGATATAAGTTACAGAAGACTCTGTCTCACCCCTCCCCTCCAAAGGTATATGTGGTAGTATACATGTTTGTGAGTCCTGGAGCTCAGTGGTTAAGAACACTCATGGGCTGGAGAGATGGCTCAGCTGTTAAGAGCACTGACTGCTCTTCCAGAGGACCCAAGTTCAATTCTCAGCAACCACATGGTGGCTCACAACCATCTGAAATGGGATCCAATGCCCTCTTCTGGTGTGTCTGAGACAGCTGCAGTGTACTCATAAATAAAAACTAAATTAAAACAAAAAAAAGAACACTCACCACTCTTGCACAGGACCTGGTTATAGTTTCTATCATCCACATAGCAGCTCACAGTTGCCTGTAACTCAAATTCCAAGGGATTCAACACCCTCCTCTGGCCTCTGTGGGCACTTTATACATGATACACATACAATACACACAGGCAAACACTCATACATATAAAATAAATAATGTTGGGCATGGTGGAGCACACCTTTAATCTCAACACTTGGGATGAAGAGGTAGGAGGAAAAGGAGGGAAGAAGGGGAATACATTCATGTCTACTGACTCATCCAGTCTGTTCCTAAGTAAACGCCTAAGAGAAATATACAAAAGCACTGTCCAGGACACACACACACAAGTGTTCCAAGTAGCACTGTTAAGAACTCCAACTATACCACACAGTGAGCTCCACTGTCCTTCAACTGCAGAATGGTTACACAGTGGTGTGCAATGTGCTCACATGGTATTAGTCACCAATGGGGACTGGCAAACTTCCCCTATAGGGATGACTTTCACAAAACACTGTATTAAAGGAGGACAGGCACAAAACACACACTACTGATGCCTTCACTACAAAGTGAGAAAAATAAAGGCTTTTAGTCTCATATCTACCTTTCTATGTAGCTCAGGCTGGACTGAATTCATAGCTATCCTCCTGTCTTAGTTTCTTGAGTACTGGGATCACAGGTATAAGTCGACATACCCAGCTTTCTATTTAAGTATGTTCTGTGAAATTATTTTAGTTTTTGAGACAAATTCTCACTATTGTGTAGCTCTGTGTGTCCTAGAACTCACTCTGTAGACCAGGACAGCCTCAAGCTCACAGAGATCTGCCTGCTTTCTGCCTCTCAAGTGCTGGAATTAAAGTGTGTGCCACCATGCCCAGCATGTTTTGTTACGATTAAGACAATAAAATGCCCACATAACTTATATTATAAAACTACATAACTTATATTATAAAAACTACATAAAGTTATAAAAGGGTAGTGATGCAATGAATTTACAATTATAATTATTATTATGTGTGCACATGAAAAGTGTTGGAAATTAAACCTGGGACCCCCCCTCAAATACAAGGGAAACACTTGACTGTTGCATTGCATCCTCTGCTCACACTTGGAACATTTGTTTGTGTGTGTGTGCGTGCGCACATGCGCGTGCACTCATGCACATGTACCACTATACAAGAGTGGAGGTCAGAGGATAATTTGTAGAAGTCAGTTCTCCCCCACAAGGTCTTCAGACTTGATGGCAAGATTCCTTGCTAATAAGCCGTCTTGGTGACCCTGACCCTTGCTGACCAGGTCTCTGACGGCTGTCCTGAATTCGGTCTAGTAGTCCAGGCTGGACTAAAACTCAGTTTATAAACCAGGCTGGCCTCTGTTTCCTGAGTACTGAGAACCCACTTGTAGTATTTAAAAACAAAAGAGAGGACAGTTGTATTGATAAGAAGCTCAGCTATTAACAAACGTAATCTCTGGTGATAAAAACCGGAATTACCTTTGAGAAGCCATCTGCCCAGAGTCACAGGAACATCATGGATACCAACACAGTTCTGCATCCTGATTTGGACAGTACTGACGTGGGTGGTTCACCCTGTGAGGACCCACTGAGCTGTACACTGATACGGACTGAGTATGGTGCCACATGCCTTTATTACCAGTCCTCAGGGACAGAGGCAGACAGGTCTCTGTGATGTACTATCAATTCCACATGTAAAGTGTTTACATTATTTAATGTGTCTACATGAGCGCATGTCCATGTCAGGGCCAACGTTTAATGCTGGGCATCTTTCTCAATCACTCTACCTTTTTTAACCTTTCACTCCTTTTTTTTTCTAGGTGTGTGCATCTGCACACGTATCATGCAGCATGTTTGAAGGCCAGAGGACAACTAACAAGAGCTGTTTCTCTCCTTCCACTGTGTGGGTCCTGGGGCTCAGTTGTCCTGATTATACATACAGTGAACCCGTATTTGAGTCCTACCACTCCATCAGACTTCATGAAAAATTCCTTTATCTGCTGAGACATCTTGCCAGTCCACTCTTCCTTATTATTTGAGATAGGGTCTCTCACAGAACCTGACTTGTCTCTACAGACTGGCTGGCTGGCAGTGTCTGACCCCAGCAGTGCCATGCCCACACGGTGCTAAGGGTCTGAACTGCCCCACTTATTTACTGACTTACTACTAAGCCATCTCTGTTTTTTTCTTTAAGTTTATTTACTTATGTGTATGAATGTTCTATTTCCATGCATGTGTGTACACCATGTGCATGACTGATGAATCCTATGGAACTGGTGTTATAAATGGTTGTGAGATACAATGTGGGTGTTGGGAACCAAACTCAGGTCCTCTATAGGAACACTAAGTGATCTTAATGGCTGAGCCATCTCTCCAACCCATTTCCTTTGTCTTTAATTTTTATTTAATTAAAATTTATTTTGCAGTACTGAGAAAGAAACCCAAGCAAGGCTTTTTGAAAAATATTTATTTTGTATCTATGCGTGTCTGTCTATATACCACATGCATACCTGTTACCTAAAGAGGCCAGAAGTGGGTGTTAGATGCCCTGGGACTGGATAGTTACAGATAGTTTTAAGCCACCATGTATGTGCTGGGAATCCAAACCTGGGACTTCTGGAAGAGCAACCAACATCTTAAGTGTGGAGCCATCTTTCCAGTCTAGAACCCAAGGTTCTATGCCTGCTAAGCAAGCCCACAGCCACTGAATTACATCTCCAGCCTTTTTTTTTTTTTTTGAGACAGGGTCTCACTGTGTTATTTCGACTAGCTTTAAACTTGTGATCCTCCTGCCTCAGCCTTCTGTGTAATAAGGATTTCAGATGTATTGGGGCTGCAGAGATACAGTGGTTAAAACCATGTGCTGCTTTTGTAGTAAACCTGAGTTCAGTTCCCAGCATC
Organism: Mus minutoides; assembly: GCA_902729485.2. Classification (NCBI taxonomy): domain Eukaryota; kingdom Metazoa; phylum Chordata; class Mammalia; order Rodentia; family Muridae; genus Mus; species Mus minutoides. The sequence goes on from LR749736.1 coordinate 21,415, forward strand.
CATATGTTAGCCCCCATAATTAAAAATAATAAATCTAAAAGGATATTTCAAATACACAGCAAAATGCTCTACCAGTGCTATACACTCCAACTTCTTACTTTCTATATTTTACTTGAAAAATTTCCCTTTTGGGGCTGAAGAGATGGCTCAGCGGTTAAGAGTACCGACTGCTCTTCTGAAGGTTGTGAGTTCAGATCCCAGCAACCACATGGTGGCTCACAACCATTCATTATGAGATCTGATGCCCTCTTCTGGGTTGTCTGAAGACAGCTACAGTGTATTTACATATAATAAATAAATCTATAAAAAATAAAAAATAAGAAAATTTTCCCTTTTGAAAAGTTAAACAGAAACACACCACAGAGCTTTGTGGTGTGGTTCCCAGAAGATACCTGCCATTGTGTCTCGAAGGCTACAGAAACTCTGCATGGCTTCTGAACAGGGAGACAAACCTTCCCCAGTGGGTTCACGTTCAGATATGAAAGCAAATAAACCCAAAGCAAACAAACAAAAAACAAACCCCCAAGCCAAAACAGTCTTTAGATCCTGAAGGGTTTTTGTTTTTGTTTTTGTTTTGTTTTGTTTTAAAGCAGTGGGAATATCATTTGTGCTAGTGCCTGAGTAGTACCTGCCTACGCAGATGAGCATCTTGGATTCAAATGCTACGTCAATACCTTTTAGCTGGGTGACTTGGGAGAGTTTCTTACTTCTCTGTGCCTCAGTGTCCTCATCTAACCTTATAAGATTGTACTGATGACTTTTTGTTACAGCTGGAAATAGACTAAGTCCTAAGTAAATGTTAGCACGTATAGTCAGAATGATAGTAACAGTGCTGTTTAGTAGTGGTGCCTAAACCTCCCAAGAATCTGTGGCCAAAATACAGCATCAAATGCATAATAGGATTTCTCCATCAGAGCTGCAGCCTGGGAATTCATTCCAGCATCCTCAGCAGTGCCCCAACAGAGGGAGACTGGTCATGGTGACTGTTTTTTTGTTTGTTTGTTTTTTTGTTGTTGTTGTGTTTTGTTTTGTTTTTCGAGACAGGGTTTCTCTGTATATCCCTGGCTGTCCTGGAACTCACTCTGTAGACAAGGCTGGCCTCGAACTCAGAAATCCGCCTGCCTCTACCTCCCGAGTGCTGGGATTAAAGGCGTGCACCACCACGCCCAGCTCATGGTGACTGTTTTATCCTCAGCCTTATAGTCAGTACTCAAGAGTGGGGAACAGAGGGATCCTCTAGTCTGCAGCCCACCAGGACCTGCTTCAGAAAAGGGGCACACAAGAGAGTGGACAGCGGGACTCAGTTGGAAGTGGGCTCCTTAGCTGAGACAGGTGGGCCTTCCCAGAGGCCTGTCACCAACCTGTGCTGGACACGGTTTCCGAGGGCTGAAAGATGGCAGTTGAGGAAGATGGTGGAGATGCCGTGGAAGAGCTGGCAGACTCCTTTCCTTCAAGCTCTGCCACAGGCAGCAGCAGGTTCTGGGCCAGGTGGGTGGGACTGGCAGGAATGCCGTTCTCCAGCAGGAACTCATCCAGGTCCATGTACTCGAGGTGGAAGGACTCGCCATCGTAGGGGATGGTCTTGTCCCAGATGGGTGGCATGAGGGAGGCAGAGACGGCCATGGTACTGGCTGCTGCTGACTCGTCTTCCTCCAGCTTTTCCTTCCCCTTTTCCTTATCTGCAAACAAAATCTATGATGAGACACCACACAAGAGAGTAACTTATCCCACGATGGGCACAGTGAGCCTTGGAGAAGACCCATCTTTCTCAGAGGCCTGTTTCCATTCAAACCCTTCATATATGTTTCAAGAGCACATCCTGTCTTCTCACTGTACCCTGATGAACTAGGCAGGCTGGTCTCCTTATGGAGTGGTACTACATTCTCTTTTGTGTCTGGCCTTTATGAAATGCTAGCTGCGTATTCTTTTTCTTTTCTTTTTTTTTTTTTTTGTTTTTTTTTTGTTTTTTTTGTTTTTTTCCGAGACAGGGTTTCTCTGTGTAGCCCTGGCTGTCCTGGAACTCACTTTGTAGACCAGGCTGGCCTCAAACTCAGAAATTCACTTGCATCTGCCTCCCAAGTGCTGGGATTAAAGGTGTGCACCACCACCGCCCGGCTAGCTGCATATTCTGAGGCATGAGGTGGTCCCAGAGTTAATACAAAATAGACTGTGGGCAGGAGCGACTTGGAGGAAAGAAGTGGGGCCTCTGACCGTTACTGAGATCTTAGTATGGAAAGGGCTGAGATCCTCAAGCCAAGAACTTCTAGGTTCCCCCGTCCTCTCCCCTGCAGTTAGGTTTCTCCATAGCAACCCAGGGCTGCTACCTACTAGCTGTGGGACATGTGACCAGATCCGTGTTACTTAACCTGAGTCTTTATATGTTACACTGTCACCTATTTTGTGAAGAACAGAGACAGCATGTGAAAATTACTATTACCAAGTACATGTACACAGTACGCATTCTTTATTGCTATGAGCTCACTGAGGGCACGGACTCTGTTGCATTCAGTTCCAGATTTCAGGAGCCAACACAGAGGTTAAGCAATGGCTGTGGGAACCTGTATAATGCCTGGACAACACTGGACTTTCAGACAGATTGGCTTCAGGTGACTGCAATAAGAGGATCTGGAGCTCTTCTCAGAGCAACCAGTTCAGAAGGCTTTATCCCTGAGTAAGCAGAAAAGACTGGAGGCAGGTTTTCTGAAAGAATGGAGAAGGGAGGAGCTCAAGAAGAAAGACTGTTTTTATTCCAAGCAAAGCTAATCAATTAGTGAAGATCAAATCCCCCATGTCTTAGTCAAAAGGTTATGCGCATGGATATCCAAGAGAGGGCAACCAAGAAAAAAAAAATACAGAGAAATGTGACAAGACAAGAAGGAAATCAGAGTGAGAAGGAGGCTCATCAGGAAAGTGGGAGATAATCATGACACGTTCATAATAGGTTTTCAAAATTGAAGGAGACAACTTTGAACTCTGGATTTAGAAGTTAAAAAAAAGAGAGACATCAAATATTATTATGTTGGAGGAAAACCAGCCATGCTTGGGTCCCAAGAACAGACAGCCAAAAGGGAGCCATTAGTCCAAGAACAATGACCAGACCCCGTGAGGTGGAGGTTCTCACAAACAACTTGCTCAGAGCTTGTAATATGATTTAACATCAATATTTACGGCTGCCTTTTAAATTTAATTTTTAAAAACCAGGCTTTGATTTAAAAACAACTGGGAGGCAACAAAACTCCCAGCCTGTGGGCTGGGTGGGCCAGATGGCCTCCCTGACTGTCTCTCTGTTCCACATTCTGTTCAGAAACGACTGGACCAGTCAGGTGGGGTCACTTGGGATCAAAAGAGGTAAGAGAATCGAGGAGATAAAAAGCAGCTTGTCAGAAGGACAAGCAACAGGAAGTTCATCATTTGGCCTGACCAAAGCAATTAAAACATTTTTTTTTTCTGATTTTCTGAGATAGGGTCATGAAATCCTGGATGACTTCAAACTTGATGTGCATCAGAAGATGACCTTGAACTCGTGGTTCCCCTGCCTCTACCTCTCCAGTGCTGAGATTGCAAACAAGCACCACTACAGTCAGACTATCTTAATTCAGTGTTCGTAAGGTCAAGCTTTAAATTATTTTCAAAAGGTAAATGACTGACGTGTCCAGGACTTGAATCACAGGGACTGACACCAGTGGTTTGTCACTTTCATACAACAGAAAGAACACCAAACCAAGAGCCAGAAGGCCCACCCGTGTGACCTTGAGAAACCATCTATGCCTCTCAGGAGTCTCAACTTTCCTCACCTACAAGTGGAGAGATAATAACCCAAACAAGATAAGACTATGTCAAAATGCTTCGTGAGTGTGTGCAAATGCAAGGCAAAACCCCTGTATGGCCTGCTACTCTCTGGTAAGCTTAAGCAAGAGCTGCCAGATGTGAGCACCAGCCCTTGCAGATTGTCTCACACTCAGATCTGGATCGAGTCATCACCTTCATACAAACAAAAGGGTTTATGCACATGAGGTCCTGAGGCAGGAGAGAGAATCTAGCCTCACCTGATGAGCAGAAGCTATTTATAACCTAACAGTGACAACCATAAGCATAGCAGCCCCAGAACACACCCAAGGAAAGAAAAATGGCATTTTAGAAAGGAAAATGAGATCCCTGGCACAGGCAATCCACAAAAAGCCAAGTCCTTCCCAGATACCCTCATTAAGCTGAGCTCTTGAAAATCTGAAGATCTCAGACTGAAAGCACACATCAATGGACCTAAAACCCCACAATAGGTGGCAGTCCTGCTGCTCTTCCACACCAAATACCCAGGCCAAGTCTGCTTTCCACACCAGGCCCCAGGGACCCTTGTGGCCTGGGCAATCCGATGAAGGCCGGTCCTGTTATTGTGATTACCAACAATCAACCAGGAGAAGGACCTGAGTGGCCACATTCTAACCCTCATCACAGCCCTACTTTGCCCAGCCTTTATCCCCTTAATTTAAAAAAAAACTTTTAACCAGGCTTTGATTTAAAAACACCTGGGAGACACTACCGACCCTCATCTCCTCCATCAGCACCTCCCAGGGATACATTTCCAGTAAAGCACCACAGTGGACCTGCTCAATGTCCACTCATAGAGAGGAGCAATCGTCCTCCTACAGGACGGACCAAAGACATACAAAGGCCATCTGTTATACCGATCAGGGCCTCTCAAACTTTGGTGGTGAACTCTGCACCCACGAGGGTGCAGTGTAGTGTTTCTTAAAATACACACTGTCTCAAGATCTGCAGACTAGGTGAGGCCCAGGAACCCGCATTTGAAGGCAAGCAGCATCCTAGGGATTTGGATGCAGGCGGCCCCGGGGGGGGGGGCGGGAGCCCCCTCTAAGTGGCTGCTTCCTTGCAAAGTTCTGTTGACCTGTCCTTTCCAGATCATCCCGACTTTCTCTCTGGGCTAGAGGCCTAGTGCAGCAGGCCCCTAGTCATCCCGGGGTCCGCATAACACCACTCCACTGGACCGCTTCACCCTGACCTCTTACCGGGCCCGCCCCGCCCCCACAAGGCCCCGCCTTTACAAAAACCCCGCCCCCAGAAACGCGCGAGCCGGCCCCCCCCCCCTCACCGAGGCGCGTCTCGCGCGGGGGGTTCTCCATCAGCTTCTTCAGGACCAGAGGGAAGGAGCCCGACAGGCCCCGTTCTCCAGCTGCACGCCCCGGGCCCGGCCCCGCCTGAGGCTCCACAGGCGGCTTCTTCCCGCCGCCCGCGTCGGACATCGTGCCCTGCGCCCGACTCGTGCGTCTCGCCTCCCCCGCCCGCACCCCGAGACGGGCCGGAGCGGCTCGACCCGCCGCAGCTGCTGACACGGGCAGCACTGCGCAGACGCGCAACTGCACCCCCGCCTCTCTCCATCCGCACCCCTCCCGCGGACTGGTTCCGTCTCATTCATTATTCATAAGGCCAGGCCAGCGGTCCCGGAACGTGGCATCTGATTGGTGCGCGCTGCGTAAGGGCGGGCACAGCTCTTCAGACCAGGATTGGCTGTGGGAACCAAACGATGTAGACACGTGCTGGGCCAGGTGAGAAGTATCGCTCCGCCTGCCTGGGAGCCTCGGGGCCTTCTGCGGAGCACCCCTGTTCTTTTTGGTCAGTCGCGGCCCTTTCGCCACCACTTTCGTGACTACAGGCTTCCTCCCAGCTCATCGCAGCCTCCTTTTCCTCCTTCCCTCAGAGAAGCCACCTCAGAGGAAGGCGGAGCTGGGCGCTACGGCCCAGCCCCGAGGGTCACGTGGAGCGGCAGCCGAGAGGAGCCGAGCGGGGCGGGGCAGTGAGGGAATGGCTCGCGGCAGCCAATGGGGCAAGGGGGCGGGGCCGGCGCAATAGCACGAGGCTCTGCACGTGCGGCTGCGGCGCGGAAGGGCGGGGCGGGGCGGAGAGGGGCGGGGCTGGCTCTGGCCTAGGCCTGGCCATAGCTGGCCTGTTGTGTTGTTTGGCGGACTCTGCCCGGGGTAAGGGAACTGGGACGTGGGTGCCCAGCCAGCGCTCCTCCCACGCTCCGCGCGAGGTTAGCGGAGGGCAGGCGGGTCCCAAGCTCCCCTGCTCAAGCGGGTGTCAGGTTGCCCACTGATTTAGGGCTGGGAGCAGGCGTGGTTGCAGAATAAACACTAGTACGGAGAGCGCATTCTTGAAACCTATCCACGAACCAGGGTCGGGACAGACTTCCGTACTACTCGCTGCTCGCTTGTGACCTTGGGAATTATCCAGTTGCTCCACTGGAGCCCATTTCCTTAGTCTTAAAAATTCAACATTGAACTAGAGTCAAAAGCAAAACAAAACATAGTTCCTGGGTTCCTTTGGAAACCTGTGAGCCGTGGAGGGGTGTACAAACCTTCAAAATGGCTCGCAGAACTTTGTACCTCTTTGCAGTACAAGTCATACTCGGCTTCAAGCCCAGACAATACTAGACGCTCTGGGATTAAGCTCCCAGAGGGGCAGGGACTTGGCTTGTTTATACTCTGTTCCTCCCATGGCTCCCTGCCTTCGAAGGAGGAGCCGAGTCTGGCGGAAAGGCAGCCTGTGGTTCATGAGGTAGGCGCAGAACACAACAGACAGCTAGAAGCGCATGGAATCAGAATTGTGTTAGGACCTGAGGAAAAAGAAATTTAGCTGAGTAAGCCCAAAGGAAGAGGCTAAAGGACCTTGGGTAGCCTTAGGAATAGAGGGATGGATTGTGAATCCAAAATACAAGTTTTTGTCATGTTGATCATTTTCTGAACCTGAATTCTCCAGCCCATTGTTTCAGTTCTCCAGTCTGTTCCTTTTGTCAAATGGGGAGAAAGCAAGATTTAGCCTACGGTGTTCCCATGCAAATATCGTTCCTAATTTAATCAAAATTGATGGATATAAATCCAGTGTGGAAAAAGGAAACTGCACAGAAAATCCAGGCGTTGCATTGCAGAGCTGTTAGGAGGAATTTTGTATATCTAGGATATATTTAGGAGAAACTGACCTGGAGGTTTTTAGAAGTAAATCTGAAAGAGCAACTCCAAGAAAATGAAGCAACATATGAAACTCTAGAAAAGAAGAGCTGGGTGAGCAAGATGGCTCATGGGGTGAAGGTGACTGCTGGCAAGTCTGACAACCAGAGTTCAACCTCTGGGTACCATGTGATGGTGGCAGGAGGGACTAAATCAAAAATTGTCTTCAGACCTCCATGAGCACAATAATTCCTCTCTCACACACAAATATAACATAATATTTTTTTAAAGAAGTAGAAATCTCCACGTGGTTTTGTTCTAGAAGAACTGTCTAGACTAGACTGGAATGGTACATTTTCATGGCTAAGTCTTACACTGTTGAGAAGGGGAACAGTTCCTAGTGTGGCAGAGGAGGATTGATAAGGTAAGAGGGCATCTTGCCTGTCTATAAGGAAGATGACACATGGGGAGAAGTGAAGGTTCCCACTCCTGCTCTTACTCTTTCTCCATCCCCTTCACCCTCTTTCCCCTTATCCTTTCCCTCCCCCTCTCTTTTGAGCAATAGCTACCCACAAATGGATGATGGATCACCAACCTGGAGCAGCTTACCTAAGCAGGTGACTAGGATGCAGGAAGGTAACAGGCCTAGGCTTCAGAAACTGATGTAGCTTTGATTCCCTTGTCTAGCTACACTTGAGTTTCCCCTGGATAATCAAAGGTGGATGTTCCTGAAGGAGCACGACAGGCATATTCCCTCTAGTGCTTCTTTGCAAACTGTGAGGATTGCAGCAATCAACACCATCCTGAAGGCAGGGACATTACTTTCTCTTCTTTCTCCAACTGACCTCAAGAACCCCAGCTGCCTTTTCCGCTGTTGCCTCCTGTTGTTGCTATGGTGACAGCTGTGGCCTTGCCTCTTCTCAGAGTAGAGGAGTAAGTGCTATGAGAAGTAGTTTGCTAATTACCATAGTGTGAAAGCCCTGTAAAGAAATAGACTCCCTCACAGGAACATGTTAGTACCTGGTTAAACTTTAGAAGTATGTGGCAGCTGGGTGTGGTGGTGCACACTTTTAATCCCAGCACTTGGGAGGCAGAGGCAGAGGCAGAGGCAGAGGCAGGTAGGTCTCTATGAGTTCCAGGCCAGTCTGGTCTACATAGTGAGTTCCAGGACAACCAAGGCAACATAGTGAGACCTGTCTTTAAAGAAAGAAAAGTAGAAGCCAGGCATGGTGGTGCACGCCTTTAATCCCAGCACTCAGGAGGCAGAGGCAGGTGGATTTCTGAGTTCGAGGCCAGCCTGGTCTACAAAGTGAGTTCCAGGACAGCCAGGGCTATACAGAGAAACCCTGTCTCGAAAAACCAAGAAAGAAAGAAAGAAAGAAAGAAAGAAAGAAAGAAAGAAAGAAAGAAAGAAAGAAAGAAAAAGTAGAATGTGGTAGCACACTATTTTGTATCAATAAATTTTTTTTGAGTTTTTTGTTTGATTGAGATAGGGTCTCATGGATCCCAGGTTGGCTTTCAACTTGATATGTAGATGAGGATGGCTTTGAATGTATGTCCTTCTGTCAGCACCAATTTATGGAGTTCAGGAGATCAAACCCAGGCTCTGTGCGTGCTAGGCATGCAGTCTACTAACTGAGGTACATCCCTAGCTTCTAATAATAGTTTTGAATTAATTAATCAATTATTTAGTGCTCGCATATGTGTGCACACACATGTCCTAGGAAACGTTTGGAGGCTAGAGGATAGCACTTGGAAGTCTGAAGCAATGGTTTCAAGGAAGTAACTTAGATTGCCAAGGATAGTGGCAAATGCTTTGTCCCACTGAGCCATCAGCTAGTCAATTATAATGAGTTTATTTTTGTTTTTAGTGAGGGTGGGTTTGAGACAGAATCTCACTGTGTAGCTCTGCACTGGCCTGGGATTCATTATTTGTAGACCAGGCTATCCTCAGACTCACAAAGATCCACCTACCTCTGCCTCTCAAGTGCTGGGATTAAAGGCGTTGCTGTGCCAGGCCAATAATAGTTTTTTAGTACACTGCCTGCCTCAGGATGTCTGGAGCAGCTGGGATAATAGTTTTTCAGTACACTGCCTGCCTCAGGATGTCTAGAGCAGCTGGGCCTTGGGCCTTGAGAGGAGACCTTCCTCTCAGCCAATGACCTGCTTATAGCACTGTGCACATGGCTTCTGAGCCTCACTCATTTTCCTCTGGGAAGCAGATGGAGAATCCTCCTGAATAGGGGCCCGTGGAGATTATCTGTGATAAGCACTGGCAGGTACCCACCTACGTAATATGTGAGATGGATGAATGGGCATCCACCCAGCCTCTTTCTTGCATTCAGAATGTATTGGTTCAGGAGTTGTTTTGTGTATGATGATAAGGATAGAGTTTAGAGTCTAAACCGAGCCAGAATGGGGTGAGAAATGTTATTTACCAGAACAGGGAGGGTTTTAGGTTCTGTTCTTTTTAGCCAGAAACCTGCTGACCAACCCAAATTAGATCATCTATTGAATGAAGTATATGCTGAGCAAGTGATTTTCATTAGTCTGGACCCCACAGTGATCTTGACCACTTAGCATCTAGAAGGACTGACAGTGGTACAGGATCCTTGCATGTGCAAAAGCAGGAAGATGTTAAGGCTTCTACTGAGTTCTAGAAAGTCAACACTTGGTGTCCCAATATTAAAGGTTGGCAAGTACAATGCTTTGTTCAGAGTAGCAATAAATACTTGTTGGCTTGCTTTCTCTGTTTGGTGTTGGTAAGAAGGTTAAAACTTTTTAGAGCCAAGTCTTATACATTTAGAGTGTTATTAATATGAACTAGCAGTCATGTGTTTGATTTACAGTGGAATCTGGAAGAACAAGCACTAGCCATTCTTTGGCAAGTCCCCAGCACCAGCCTTGCCAGCATCTAACTCTCTTTTGTAGCCCACATACCTGTGGCTGGGAAACTGTGGCTCTGTGCTTTGTACTTTGGTCTGAATGTGTTCTAGGGTAGAAGTGGTGGGTGGGGGCCTCTTTTTAAATTCTTGCCTCTCCCTTCAGTAGTCTCAAGAGTCTGCCCCAACAGTACCGTGACTATGGAGAACAACCTTCCCCCGCCACAGGCAGCCTGGGCAGTGTTTGACACCACCTGACAGCTTGGTCTCCCTAGCTGAAGTTCTGTTGGTGATACAGAAATAGGTGCAGGCTATAGGGCCCAACTACTGAGGTCTTATTCCTGGGATCTTTGCAGCCACACTACATGCACCATGGATCACCTTTTTTAGCACCAATGGCCTTTTGTTCTGCAGACAAGGGGAAGGGCCTTTGAGGTACTTTCACTACACCCTGAAGGTTCTTCATATAGTTAGCTCTGCCTCACTTTCTAGGTTTTAGCTTAAGTGTCTCCCCTTGGAAAGGCCAGCTGGACTAATAATTGCTTTCTTTCTTTGCTGGGTTGCCAGTTCTAATTAAGCAAGGACAGTGTTTCTCTCATCCACGCCTAAGCCACAAGCATAGCAAATGCTCACTAGGCTATAATGAATAACTAGATGACCAAGAAATACCACATGGTTTCAGAGACCAGGGAATTCCATGGATAGGCATGAGCCTGGAAGCAGAAGCTGGGTGACTTCATTGACAAGAATGTGGCCCTCCCATTCTGGATCATCAGTGTTCTCATTGTAGAATGGAAAACCAGACTCCTTTGCAATAATGCTGCACACAGTGATGTAGGAATGGTTTGCTGAGAGACTCAGGTCATTCCTTTAGGAGTCTTACTTGGGATCTGGCCAGATACAAAGCCACCTGGAAGGGATGCCTCTTGACACTGCCATCAGTGTCTGTCAATTGATGAAGATGAATTTTTCATATTTCTAATGGGGGTAGGGTGTGACAGAGAACAAAGTCCTGTCCTAAGGTAGAACGAAAGGAAAGGGGCCATTCCACCTATTTGCCGAGGCAGCCAAGCTCTCTGAGTTCATCTTTCACTAAAAGAATGGAGGAGATACACCACTTAGCAGGCTGAAATAAGGAGTGAATTATGCAACATATCCAGTTTGTAGAAGGCCCTATGTCATTTCCTTCCTCCTAAGCAAGCACCATACTTTCTCTGGTTCCCCAGGCTGTGTGAGTCCTCATACAGGCCTTATAAGACCAAGTTTGGGTCATCCCAGGCTGCATGGAGTTCACCCTCTGCTTCTTTACTTCGGTTCACCAAGAGAATTGGGGTAAGCCCCTTCCCCTCTCCCCTTTTGTTGTAGCCCAGCAAATAGCGGTAAGATTCTGCTTACTGTACTATAGCAGAGTTGTTTGGTTTGGTGCAGGGTTGATGGAATCATGCCCCAGGAGTCTTACCACGCACTTCCAAGGAAACAGTCTCATAACAGCCAGTTCTTTAAAGGGAGGTGAACATAAGGAAATGAGGGTCAAGTTGCCAATGTAAGCAGGAAGGAAACGAAGGTCAGATTATAGGTAGAAAGAGCGGAAACCAAGCCACACTGTTCTTGGCCTTTGACAGAGAGCCACATGGTATGTCACAGTTGAAAACACTTCCATGTGGGACAGCTCATTTAGTCCTGGCAAGGAGCCAGCAGCATAGGCATTCCTCATCCTCCTTAAAAAGACTAGACTGCTCATTGGGTAGCAGAATCAGAGATCACATCCTGACCCTGATGTTAAGGCTTTGCTTCTTATGGCCTTGTCCAGAAGTGCCCCTTCTTGCCAAGTTTGACTTTAAAGCATGTCATACTCCTGTACGTGGAAGCCTGGATAAGTAGAGAAGACAGAAAGGTAGATGGAGTGCCACTGAGTGAGCACAGCCAAGGCCCTGTGGATGAGAGACATAGATGTCAAGATCTTTCAAGATGCTGTAGAAGAACAGAGCAGGACATGGGGTGAGTACTGAAAGTGAATCTTTGGGGAAAGTGCAAGAGCAGAGACAGGAAGCCTGAGTTTTATAGGCTCAGAGATGGAGGTGAGAAACTGAATCAGAGATTGCAGAATGGTATAGCGAAGCTGGTTGAATTATGGTTCAGAGTAAGGGCCACCAGAAAACCAAGGGAGTCTCAAGTCTGGTCAGTACTGATCAGGAATCTACTTGGGGACCAGAGAGAGGCAGAAGTTTTTGTAGGCTGCAGCAGGCCCTGGAGCTGCCAGAGGAGCTCCACGTGGATCCTGGGAAGTGTCTTTGAACTAGAAAACAGAGCACACAGCAGAGGGAGAGCATTCTTGGGGCACACCTGGAATTTCTCACACTCTGCATGGCTGGCTGTCTTCTGAAAGTCTTTCCCGCTGCAACTTAGCTACACCCAGCATGTGACTTGCCTGAGCTGCAGAGTATCTGGGCTAGGGGAAGAAAAGGGAAAGTAAGGATTCTGCAGAATCTTCCAGGAGAAGCCCGCCTCTTACATGGAGACGAAGGGCAGAGCGGTGGGAAATGGGCAGAAAGAAAAGAAAAGAAAACAAAAACAAAGCCACAACAGGACCTTGTACTTGACAGAGGACTGCTGAGTCTCCTGGCTCAGTGTGGTGGGTGTGCACTTGCTCAGGCAGACATTTAAGTGCTTTGGAAGGTCTGGGAGCTTAGGGGAGGTGACGACTGTAGGTAGGAGTAGTGATATGAGTGGGGGCTCTGTGACATAGTTGGCTCCTCCACCACTTCCCCTCAAATGTTTTCCAAGTTAGCTACAGCTGCTGTCAGTCTTGTGGGATAGCTTAGCTTGTTCTGATTTTCAATGAAGTGCCACATGGAGTGACAGGCTGTCCAAGACTCAGACCTAAGACCCAGCTATACTGGGCTAACTAATCCTCAAACAGAGGATTACTCAGTATTGGCAAGGCTCTGCCTGGAACCTTGGGCAACTCCCCTAAGTGCTAGGCCCTAAGTGCTGCCCTCCTATGAGGGATGGGGAATTTTAGCTTTCACAAGGCTCTGCACACCATCCAGGAGCCAGTGACCAGTAGTTGCTACCACATTTCAAAGCATTGTTAGTCTCATGTACAGAGCAGTGTTCCGAGTCAACCCCTTTGCATCTGGAGCTGACATGTCTGCGATGCAGCAGGCATCTTAGGACAGCCGGGTGGGGTCATGAGGATGCTGCATCATTTCCCCTAGTACCTGCAGGACTGGAAGGGCTCTACTTTACATTGTGGAGATTCTTCCACCCAGAGATGGCAGAAAGCTCTCTGTGGCCTCTTTGTGGGTATGGACCCTAGCTGAGGCTCATCTATTTGTCAGGGGTCTTTCCCAGGGATGTAGACGTGGGCTTATCCTGCTGAGCAGCTGACTTCCTTTGTGCTATCAGGCACAGGAACACCAGGAGGACATGTAAATGCCTCAGTATTAGAAGCCCCAGACTGTGGGCTAAAAGGACTGGGTCCAGAGATCCATAAAAGGCCTTGGAGGACCCTGCCATGAGCTTTGGGGAAACCCACCACCTCAGACAACATTTCCCAGGATCAAAGCCTGCTGTCCTGCCTTCCCAGACCTAACAAAATTAAGCCCATTCCTGTCTTTAGAAGCTGAAAGGAATGCAGGGCTGTCCTTTGGGCCCTTAAGTTTGGAGAGACTTGCAGGAAGAAGTCTGGTGGGGTGGTGCAGGGTCGGCGGGTTGGGGGCACCGTGATGATGAGATATATCAGATGCCAGAAACAGAATGAGGCAGATGCCTGAAAAAGGTCCCAAAAGAACACCCTGACCTCCTATCACCCCTGACAGCACAGACAGGTGGTCTCCTCTAAAAGCAATGTGGCAGGACTAGTGCACAGCGCTCTAGATAGCAAAGCTTATGCTTAACATTCAAATGGCCTGGGTTCGATCCCCAGTACAGCAGGAAAGTTTTTGATAAAGGTAGTAAGAACTGGTTGAGCCTGAGAGGTTTGGCGACATAAATATTAGGAGAGAGTACCCTAAATTAGTTCCCCAACTCCCCAAAGCACTTAACTTTTCCAGGAAAGACTTGTAAGGTACCTGGTACTGCCTCCCTAAGCCACCCCCTCCACACCCTCTGCCACTCACTCAGCATGCTCTTCTGCTTGTCCCTAGCCCCGAGGTTGCCTGTGGTATCCTAGGAACGTGGGGCTTGTGGTCCTGTTACATAACTAGCTTCTATCCCATCCATGAGTTCAGCCCTCCAGCAGCGAGCAAGTGGTGAGCAGAAAGCCTCCTCTCCAGATACAGCTGCTGCCCAAATTCATGGGCTCTGCTCACCCCCAACGTGGAGAGGGAGGGAGCTTCCAGTTGGACTCCTTCAGGCACTGTAGTCCATCCTTGCCCCACGTGAGCACAGCACCTGCCAGTAGCTGCACGCTGGCCCTGGCACCCAAAGCCAGCAGGCACAGGGGCAGCCCAAGAGTTGGTGTGGCACCCACATACATCCTGGGGTCCTTCTCCGCATTGCAGCCCTTCCTGCCCATCTTCTACTGTCCCTGTGCCTGCTTCCACCCCTTAGGCACCTTGCCAGTATAGACCACTTGTGTTCCTACCTGCCTTCTTCTCTGACCAAGGCAAAGAATGCTCCAGCAGGGACTTGAGGACCTCAGGCATGTCCATGGCAGGGGCCACTCCAATCTGGTTGCAGCTCGACATGGCCCAGCAGGAGGTGCTTGCTCGGAGTTTAGAAGCAGCTGGAGAGGCAGGGGCTGCCGGAGAGCCACAGGCTAGGGAGGCAGGCGGGGTGTGAGCCTTAGGCAGCCAATGGGCAGCCCCAGCCCAGCCCGCCTGTCCACCCCCAGCTCGGCCACCTGCCAGCTACGGCAGCAGCCAGGCCTTCCCTTCTCGCTGCTTGGCAGGGCGGACCTGGCCTTGTGCCAGCTGCAGCACGTGGAGCCACAGCGCCAATCCTCTGACAGAGAACCCGGCCTGTTATCTAACTTTGCAAAGGGAAGTTCTCCCCCAGTCTGGGAGCCATAACCAGGACTGCCAGATGAGAACGGTGAGAAGAGCTCCACGCCCACAGCAAGTGAGCACAGGCACATACAGGGAGCTGAGGGGTGGGGGAGGCCTGGAGGCCCAGGCTCAGTGGAGAGCAGGGCACACCGTGCAAATCAACCAGGGCTGGAATTAGAGGGAGCCGGAAGAAAGGATGATAGTGTAGACCAGCATCCCAGGCATCTGAGCACAAAAGATGCTGTAATAGCACCATGCATTTGGTTCATGTGGGAGCTTGTGAGTCCCAAGGGGTTGGCTATGTTTGAATGTATATGTGCCATGTGCATGAGCCTCGCAAGGTGTGTAAGCGTACATGTGGGGTGCCTAGCTGGGGTGTCATACTATCTGTCCAACTTGAAGCCTGTTCTTCAAGTCTCTGGTCTCTCAGAAAGGGAAGAAGAGGAAAATGAGTCCCTAGGATGGTTGTTAAGGTGGACACTACTGAAAAGGGACAGCCCTGCTAATTTGATTCAGGCTTGGTCTGAGTGACAAACCTTGATTTGCCCATCACTGAGGTTTAAGTGGCAGTGGCCACCTGCCATAAACCGTTCCCTTACCCACAGGTGCACTGTGATTCCCCAGGACATTGACTGTGGATGGGTGAAGTCACACACTTGCATGTCCTCAGCCTTCCAAGAGTGGAGCCAGAGAGGTCAGACTTAGGCAGAGATGTCAGGCTGCAGAGTCTAGAACAAGCCAGACACTGATTCTGAGGCTCAACTTCAGAACTGAGCACAGTAAGTTCCATCAGGCTTGCTTCTGCAGCTCAGATACCCTGGGCAGATAGGCTCTTGGTTTTCTGTCCTGTGCCTGATCTTACAGAGATCCATGGCTGTTTTCCCAAATCACATCTTACACAGAGCTGGAAATGTTCCCCAACGTCTGCTGCCCCAGATCTTTAGCATATTTTTTAACTACCATATTTTCCTCCTGAGTGATCCTCCCCAGATTAATGAAATTATATATTATATATTACATAACCCACAGCTCCAGAACTCACTCTAGAACCAGGCAGGCACTGAACTTGTGTTCTTTCTGTCTTGGACTCTCAAATGCAGCCATTTGAGGTTTGTAGGAAAGGCTGGGCCAGGCTTCCTTTTTTTTCCCCTTCCAGTACAAGAAAAGGGCCTTATGCATGTTGGGCAAGTGCTCTAAGCCCTCAATTAAATCCCTTCATTGTTTCATACACACATACATAATATACTTGAGCATATGCTTCCATTCCATTATCCTCTCCTATTATCCTCTCCTTTAATCCTCTCCTATTATCCTCTCCTATCCCCTATGTCCCCTGTTGTTGTCGTCGTTTTTAAAGACTATGATAGTTATGGATATGTGAGTGCATACATATATTACACATATACACAAACACATATATGTATATATTTTAATTGTGTCTAGAGAGTTTACTCATCAGTTAAGAGTACTTCTAGTTCTTGTGGAAGACCCAGGTTTGACTCCCAGTAGCTACATGGTAGGTACCGACCTGGGTAGCTCACAACCACTCTAACTACACTTCTAGGTGATCCAACTCTCTTTCATGGTCCCTGCAGGCACCAGGCATACACATAGTACACATACACACATGCAGGCAAACACTCATACACATGAAAATAAAACCCATTTTTAAAAATTAATTAATTAATTAATTTGTTTGTTTGTTTATTTTTGGTTTTTCGATACAGAGTTTCTCTGTATAGCCCTGGCTGTCCTGGAACTCACTTTGTAGACCAGGCTGGCCTCAAACTCAGATATCCACCTGCCTCTGCTTCCCAAATGCTGGGATTAAAGGCGTGCACCACCACGCCTGGCTAAAACCTATTTTTAATTATTATCTTCATGTATTTATTTTGTGTGTGTGTGTATGTATAGGTGCACACACCATGGTATGAGTGTGTAAGTCAGAGGACAGTTGTCAAGTTGGCTCTCTCTGTACCTTGCTGAGTCCCTTGTGTAAAGCTTAGCAGCAAGTGCCTTTACCCCATGCCAGATCACAAGCCATAGCCTTGAACTTTGATCCTCCGTCTGTGGTTTCCTGAGTGATGAGATTATAGGTGTGCATCACCATGCCCGGATACTTTTTTTTTTTTTTTTTTGGTTTTTCGAGACAGGGTTTCTCTGTATAGCCCTGGCTGTCCTGGAACTCACTTTGTAGACCAGGCTGGCCTCGAACTCAGAAATCCGCCTGCTGCTGGGATTAAAGGCGTGCGCCACCACACCCTGCTTGCCTGGCTACTTCTAATTATAGCCTTTGTATATGTATTTGTGTGTTTATGTGGGGGGGCACTCACATGCCATGGTACACATGTGGAGGTGAGAAGACAACTCATGAGAGTTGGTCGTTTCCTTCTACTGTGACTATCCATCCCTGGGATTAAACTGAGGTTGTCTGGTTAGTTGTAAATGCCTTAACCTGCTGAGCCCTAATGTCTACTCTACTTTTAATTTATGTATAGAAACCTCAGTACATGGATCAAAGCTCAGAACCTTGGGAAAGCTATACTTTAAAATTAGGTTTTTGTTTTGTTTTGTTTTGTTTTTTTGAGACAGGGTTTCTCTGTGTAGTCCTGGTTGTCCTGGAACTCACTCTGTAGACCAGGCTGGCCTCGAACTCAGAAATCTGCCTGCCTCTGCCTTCCGAGTACTGGGATTAAAGGCGTGTGCCACCATGCCTGGCTAAAATTAGTTTATTTTCATTATATGTATGTGTGATGTGGCAGCAGAAGCCAGAAGTGTGTTGGATTCACTGGTACTGGAGTTACAGGTAGCTGTGAGCTGCCCCATGTAGGTGCTGGGAATTGAACCTGAGTCCTCTACAAGAGCAGTGTGTTATAGTTCTCTGGAGGAACAGAACTGATAGAACAATATATATCTGGGATGGCCTACAGGCTGGGATCTGGGTAGCTTAGCAATCAGTGGCTGTCTCATAACCAAAAAGGCAAGGATCTGGTGTTCTGTCCTGAGAGACTGGATGTCTCAACAGTTTCAGTTTGATGCTGGAATGATCCAATCAGTAAAGTCTCTCACAGGAGTGTCTATCAACTTGCATTTGATTCCAGATTGTAGTCAAGATTAGCCATCTCTCCAGCCCCTGCCAGGTCGTACTTCATAGCATTTGTTTCCCTGATCCTTCTCCCTCATTCTTCTCATAATAAATTGTTTTTATTTAACCTTCCAGTGGTTTTTTTTTTTTTGCAAATATGTACTAGTAAAATTTGAGTTACATTTTTTTGAACACTGTATGTTTCAGTCAGCAGAGGCTATCTGGTGAGCACAAAGGGAACCCTCTCTTCTATTCTCTGTGCCAGCAGGAGCCCTGGCCAGTCCCCCTTTGCCCTGTACCAGAGATGAGAATGAGGTGGGAGCTGGAGTCCAGGCTTGAGTTGTACTGTGATTGCAAACTGAGGCTGACTAGGGCTGGGCTGCTGCATTAACTCGTACAAAACTGGCTTAACACAGAGATAGAAGCCAGGAATACCTTTAATCCTAGCACTAGGAAAGTAGAGGCCAGCCTGGTCTATGCAGCAAGTTCCAAGACAGCCATGATTACATACAAAGACTATTTTTTTTTTCAAGACAGGGTTTCTCTGTATAGCCCTAGCTGTCCTGGAACTAGCTCTGTAGACCAGGCTGGCCTCGAATTCATAGAAATCTGCCTACCTCTGCCTCCAGAGTATCAGGATCAAAGGTGTGTGCCACCACTGCCCGCTGAGAGGCCCTATCTTAAAAAACAAAGAGAGAGGAAGACAGATTTGCACTAGCAAGCTTGTACTGCTCCCTTTGCTGTGGATATTCAGCAAGGGCCCTCACCAGATGATACTGAACCAGGTCATACTTTTTTTTTTTTTTTTTTTCAAGACAGGGTTTCTCTGTATAGCCTTGGCTGTCCTGGAACTCACTTTGTAGACCAGGCTGGCCTCAAACTCAGAAATCCACTTGCCTCTGCCTCCCGAGTGCTGGGATTAAAGGTGTGCGCCACCACGCCCGGCCAGGTCATACTTCTTAAACTTGGAGGCTTCAGGACTGTGGGACAAGTTATGCTTCCATTCTTTACAAGTAACCTGGCTCCAGGCATCCCGATCACAACAGGAGATAGATTAATGCCCCATGTATGTGGCACCAGACTAGATCTTGCAAACAGTTCAGAGCTAAATGACAGACCTAGTGAAGCCTTACCTATGCTCAGTGCACGATGACACCCTCTCCTTGTACTCAAAGGTTCCAGCTGGCAGTGTCACCAGTGATCAGGCACAGTGGCTGGGGACAGCAGCAGTGGGGAGGAAGGGTGGCTAAGTATGTACCTGGAGACATTTGGAGGGCCTGGGCAAAGGTTTAGATTGCCGACATGTTCAGGGTTCTGGACTTAGAGGTCTACAGCCCTCTGTAGATGGTCTAGGTCTATTGGTTTTTGGTTGTGAGCCTAGCCTTTAATGGCTGAGCCATCTCTCCAGCCCAGTCTGTGAGGTTTTTAATCAGTGTGCTGACTCCGTCCTTGTACTTTACCCTTCATTTTTACCTCTGATTTAATTTGTCCTTGTTCACTAACAAGGTGTTTTTATGGGACAACAGATAACATCCATTCAGAGGCAAGCTGTGACCCCCACCTGGAGGTCCTTCTCAGTAAGAACTTGGTTAAGAACTTTGTCTTCTGTTGTCCCCTTGGCCAGCAGGGTATATTTCACTTCCAGGCCCCAAAGCAATGTCAGAGGGGACAATACAAACCTGCTCGTGAATCAGGTCCAGTTGCTCAGACTCCTCTTTCCTGAGTCTTGGGTGTTTTCCCAGAAGGCTGCACAGGCTCCCCTGGTTGAGGACTATTAGATGTTTTGGCAGAACCCCAGAGATCTTCACTGGAGAGGCACATGGCTGCCTCCAGGTCCTTGGCACCTGTACCTGCCCTAAGGAGCAACCAGAGAGTGCAGGAGCTGGTGTCAAATCAGTGCGGTATCATGCAGGCCAAAGGCAGAAACAGACCCATGTTCCATCAGGGCCATCACCCACTGCATGACTATCAGACGCTCTGAACATCCAGTTTCACTGGTACATGGAACTGCAGGTGTGAAATAAAATAAAAAAGGGAAATGCAGAATAGTAAGTGCCTACTGATTGTGATGTAGAAACCAGGCTGCAGACTCTCCTCAGTCTTGTATCCCTAGGATCTGCACGGGGTGCGTGCTCACTTGGGTAATGCTTCCTAACGTGAGCCAAATGAAGATCAGAAGAGAGTAAAGGGAATTTTAAATTGGGCTAATTCGGTTCCTTAGCTTTACTGAAGTCTTCTTACTCACTTTAATTTCCTGGGTTTAAGGAATGTCCCAGTGCAAGCTCATACATGTGCCCTACAGCCCAAGAACAGGCTTGTGGGTTTGGTTTTTCCAGACAGGGTTTCTCTATGTAGCCCTAGCTGTCCTGGCACTCACTCTATAGACCAGGATGGCCTCTAACTCACTCTCTTCAGACACTCCAGAAGAGGGCATCGGATCCCATTACAGATGGTTGTGAGCCACCATGTGGTTGTTGGGAATTGAACTCAGGACCTCTGGAAGAACAGTCAGTGCTCTTAACCGCCAAACCATCTCTCCAGCTCCTAAGTCTTCCTTTATTTTTTTTTTTAATCCCATCATTTGTTAGTTTGAGTTCCTCCTGTATACCTGCCCCAAATGACTCCTGTCTTCAGGGAATTCGTAGGTCCAGGGCCTTTGCTCCCAGGCCACACTGTCCTGCAGATTAGCGCTGACTGGCAAGCAGGGCATGGTGGGTACACTTGTGACTAAGCACTCTGCCCTTGATCTTAGCCAAAAGGCCGAGAAGCGATTGTAACCAAGCACTCTGAGACAGGAAGGTCCATGCAGGGGTAAGTCTAGCTTGCATAGCAAATTCTAGGACAGTCATGGCTACAAAACAAAACCAAAAACCAAACCAAACCAAAATCCACTGTTTCAGGGGAAAAAATTCCTGGCCAGCCAGGGCTCTATAGTGAAACTCTGATGAGCACTCACTGTAGACCGACTACACGTCAGGAAATTTAAAAAGCACCGCTGTGAGACTGGATGCCCAGTCCTCTTTGAAAGTTGAGGAAACTGTTGGGTGTGGTAACTCAGGTCTAAAACCCCAGCATTCAGGAAAACAGAGGCAGGGACAACATTCAAAGCTGGTATCATCCACTGCTACATATTAAGACTTGTCTCAAAGAGTTTTATGGGGTTGTTTGTTTGTTTGTTTTGGTTTTTCAAGACAGGGTTTCTCTCTCTCTCTCTCTCTCTCTCTGTCTCCCTCTCCCTCTCTCTTTCTTTTTTGGTTTTTCAAGACAGGGTTTCTCTGTGTAGCCCTGGCTGTCCTGGAACTCACTTTGTAGACCAGGCTGGCCTCGAACTCAGAAATCTGCCTGCGCCACCACACCCAGCTATCTCAAAGAGTTTTTTAAAAAGTTGACAAATCTTTTCTATATAACCTTGGGTCTCCCTAGGGCTCAGAGGATCAAGGTTGAAATCTAGATCACATTGTAAAGCCTGGCGTGACCCCTTACCTTCCTGGACAGCCCGTGCCCAAAAATGGCCCAGAATTCGGAGCAGCACATGATGGTAGAAGCAAGAGGCACGGGCAATCCCACGGAAAGCGCAGTGAGCAGGCAGGCAGCTGTGAGGAAGCTGCCAGACAGAGTGTGCCTCGCAGGGCCACTTGTACAAAGCACAACTTGTCCTTGCTGTGGAGGTGCTGCTGAGCTGGGTCAGCTGGGTCTCCCTGTGCCCCTCACCCCATGGAATGTCTGCCCCAGGCACAGCCAGCTGGGGCCAGCTCTGTCCCAGGAGCCCAGTCCTCTGAATCCATGCAGTAGTTGGGGAGGAGCAGGAGTGACACCTGGGGGACAAGAGTCACAGTGCACACGTACATTCTATAGAACAAAGGCTAAAAGAAGCAAATTTCTCTCATTTTATTTTAAGAAGGACAAAAATTGTTATTAAAACATCTACATTATTATCAAGATACTAGACCTTATGATATTTAATATTAAAGTGTGGTATTCGTAAATTTTAATACAGACATTTTTAAAGGACCATTAGATTGATTACTGCCCAGCTGAGAAATGCAGCATCCCCTCCCACTTCCCTCAGTCCATGTCTGCTGTGCAATCTTGCTCTTGCTCCTAGGCCCCACTTCAACCCTGAGCCTTCCAACCAGGGGCCCTAGAGGGGTCACATCTGATTAACTATAGTCATCATTTAAGATGTTTGGTTGCCCCCCACTCCAGGTCATCCCTATCGTTCTTCTCTTCTCTTCCGTGGGGGCGGGGGGGGGGGACACAGGTCTAGAATGTAAGGGAGCCCAGATCTCAGGAGCCCCTGGACAGACGGACAGCAGAAAAACCCTGGATTCATCCTTCTTTGGTGGGAAACAAACACTAAATAACTTCCTTTTCCTGAGCACACTGGTATTCTAGACATGGATCTGTGGGAAACTAGCAGTCAGAGCAGATGTGGGCACCCTGCCCTTTCTGCCCCAATCATTTGAGCTATGGCTCAATGCCCTAAATAACCAGATGACCCCATAAGCACTCAAAATTCACAAGGATGTCTGCATTTTTTTTTTGTGCCAAATTCTTTATCTTTAGCCCTCAATAGAAGAGATTCCTTGGATACCACACACATATATAATATTATATAGAGCGATATATTTAATACCTGTGTATATATGCATCACAGGGGCGACATATATACACACTAAAACAAGGCTGGTGACAACAGACTGCAACACCACGGGTCAGGAGAACAAGTGTCATCCACATTCACGGCCATGGCCCCCACCTTAGATGTGGTCTCACCTCCCCTCCAGCCACACTGCCAGCAGCCAAACTCTGCAGTGCTAGCCAGCTGGGGTCAGGGAAGAGGGGCAGGGGAGAGGAGACGGTGCATGCCATGGTTATTGGGAGAAGGTTGGGCAGTGGCAGGATGAGGGGTGGGTGGGTCCTTTATGCCCAGGTGCCTATCACTGTGCCCTTGAGCTCTAGCAACCCTGGCTGGAGGAGAAATAGGAGTGTGTATTCATTCTATCTCACTCCTTGATAGCCTTAGTTTCTGGTTCCTTCTGGGGGGGCAGTGCCCCACTTCTTGTGCCAATGGGGTGGAGCATTCTGGAATGTCTTGGGTAGCCAGGGGAGGCTGTGTCTACCTGTGGGGGTGGGGGAAAGGTGCAGACATACTTCATAAAAGAGGCCTTGGTAAAAGGGGGCATGGGCTGGGGGGGGGGTCCGCTGGGGTCCTAGGCAGCCAGCAGGGTTGAGCATAGGGTGGATGGGGCTGGGATAGATGGCCATAACAGTATATGTGGGTCTTTTAGAGAGGACCACAGAGGGTCCCCAGGAAAGAGAGGCTATTTCCCATAGTTGCCCATGGAGCCTAGGCTGCCTTCCCACTCTTCATATTCCTCAGAGCCTCCCTACGCTTTGCACCTTGTCAGAACCTGAGCTCATAGTGCCTTGTATTCTGCCACTTGTGACAGCTCTTGAGGATATAACCGCCATCGCTTACCCCAACATCCCCCAACATGGAGCTAAGAAGACCAGCTTGTGTCTCAACAGCCCTTCCCCAGGTCCCAGGGATGTTGCATGGGACCGAGGAGCCCAGAGGCTCTAGCTACTAATGGGTGGGGTCTCTGATCAATGTTCATATCCCAGTTCTGTACCAAAGAGGGCTAAAGACCCTGGGCAAACCACTCCTCCTGCTAGAACTCAGTTTTGGTTTCTGTAAAATGGGCTGTGGGCTGTATTGACTCCAAGGCTGAGGTATGGTTTACAACTGTGGCTCATGAATGAGAGGCCTGGGCAGGGGGTGGTGGTTAGGAGCACCTGGACTGTTTAATCTAGCTTCAGGTATCATCTGCCTTAGCCCTTGCCCCTTTCACAGATCAGGAAACTGAGGCCCCAGGTGGTAACTGACCAGAATAGTGTTCCCAACTCTACCTCATGACTATACTTTAAACTAGGCAGGGCCTCCTGCCCTGTGCTGTGTCCTGATCTGGCCCCAGGGAAAGGAAGAGGAAGAAGGTAGAGAAGGAAAAAGACCTCCTACTACATATTCAAGTGGGGACCCCAGGCTCCCCAGCACTGAGCTTTGGACCCATTTAGGAGCAGACAGAATTTAAAGCTGTAGGCTGAAGCTGGCCAGGCCCCTTCCTCTCCAACCAGGAGAACTAGAATGGGGGAGGGTCTGCCCCCATTTTGACAGGACAAGGATCCTGGGACCACTTGGGGTTGCAGTGTATGACCTGGGTATACACACCTGGGGTACTGGGGGTGGAAAGGATGGACAGGGACCCAGCGGACTGGGGGCTGCCTGATGGGGTGGTCCCCTGCCCCCAACCCACCCCCGACCCCAGGACTTTGCCATAGCTGAGACCTGGCCCTACTCCCCAGTGGTGGTGGTGGCAGCAGTAGCAGTTGCAGCAACGGGGGCATCTGGGGTGGCACCAGTGGTGTCCCCATCCTCTTGCAGCAGGAAGTTGTATTTGCCGAAGTCATCATCCCGTGGACACAGAAGCATGTCCTTGCGGGCCTTGGCAAGCTTTTGCTTCAGCACCTCACGCCGGTCCAGCCACTCGTTGAGTTCCTCTTGTCCATGGGCACAACGACACTTGTCCCCATCTGGGCAGGCCTTGCCCTTCTGGAGCCTGTGGGTGGCAGAAGGCTCACTGCCTGCGCTCTATGCCTTCCTATCTTCCTAAAATATGCTTCTCCCCAGACAGTTCTGGTCCTGGCTCAGCGAACCCGACAAAGTAGCACTCTCTAGGATCTGATGCAGTGCTGAGGAAGAGGGCTAGAAATAAGCCTGAACCCAGCCCTCCACCCTGCCCACCCCCAGTACTGTACTCATCTCTAAGATACACCAAGTCAAGAGATGGAGCTGGGCCCAACGCCCTTGTCCTCAGGCCCACCTACTCCCTGCCCTCCCTGCCCCTGTGCTCCCTGTCACATGGCCCTCAGCACCTGTCACAGAGTCGGAACTCGCCCATGGGGAAACGGTAGGCCCAGCCACTGGCGTCGCTGTCGGAAGTGAAGACCTTCTCCTTGTGCTTCTCAGACTGGATGTGCTGTTGCCACTGCTTCTTGCTGTTGCTGTTCTTGCCGCAGAGCCAGCAGTGGTAGCCCATCTGCATGCACAGCTTGGTGGGTACCTGCTCCCATGCCGCTGCCCCTCTCAGCCCCTCCAGGATGCCCTCCCCACTGGCCCTGGCTCACTGTGGGGGCAGGGCTTACCATGATGTCAGCATAGTCTGTGGGCATCTGGATCTGCTTCTCTCCTTCCCGAGAGCTGATGGGGGTCCCTTCTCCCGGCTTCCCTGGGTTGTGTTTCTTCAGCCACATGTCATAGGTCTGTTGCATATCCAGGACTGGGCAGGGACAGGGTGCTTGGTGAGGGGTTCCCCATCCACTCTACCTATGATCCCTGCTGGACTCGGGGGGCGGGGGGCACAAAAACCTTAAGCTCTGCTACTGTATAACCTGGAATGAGGGACTAATCACATACAGGAAGCCCAGAGTGTGTTCTAGAGATTAGCAACAAGGTGATACAGATACAAGAACACAGGACAAGCCTGCCACTCACTCTTGTTCTCTTTCATGAAGGTCCACATGTCCCTCTCCTCAGGGCTGTGTGCGAAGGAGCAGTTCCCCACATACTGGCATTTGCGGCCGTTCTGGGCATGAATACAGAGCTGTGGGTGGGTAAGAGGAAGGCTGCTGAGCCGGGCGTGGTGGCGCACGCCTTTAATCCCAGCACTTGGGAGGCAGAGGCAGGCGGATTTCTGAGTTCGAGGCCAGCCTGGTCTACAAAGTGAGTTCCAGGACAGCTAAGGGCTATACAGAGAAACCCTGTCTCGAAAAACCAAAAAAAAAAAAAAAAAAAAAAAAAAAAGAAGCCTGCTGATCAGTCAGTCCCATAGGGCTGTGTCCTAGTGTAGGCCAAGAGCCTTTCAGGGCCTACAACCTCTTGTATCCTCCCTTCCCCCACAAGTGCTCACATCATATTGCTGTGGGAAGTTTCGAATGGATGGCAGCGGCCTCACGGACACCCATTTCCTCTTGGCCTTGGACATCACCAGAAGGACCCGCCTCTCCTTGGTCCAGCTGTAGGCCAGAAATGAGAGTCATTACAGAAAGTCAGAGAGGAAGCCTAGGGTTATGAATCTTTCCTTCCTCTCAGAGGCCAAGTCTCCTAAGTCTTGGCCTCCTCCCTCATGTGGCTCTGGCAGTGCCCCATGCTGCCCGAGCACCTGCACTGTGCCAGCTTACCAATGCCGGGCCTTGGCACTGCAGTACTTGAGGTCCTTGTCCGGCTCTACCACCTGCCCATTCCTCCAACACTGACCACACACAAACTTCATCTGCAAGTCAAAGGTGCTGGGTCCATGTGTTCTTGGGGTACCCTGTTGGAAGATGGGGGAGTGGGTTGGTAAAGCTGTAGTCAGCAGGCCTTAGGCCTCGGGAGTCCTAGGACCACTCAGTCTTACACTGGCTAGTCTACTGCCCAGTTTTACTGACAGGCAGTGAGCTCCCAGCTAAGGGCCCTCCCTATCTATGACTTCTGACTAGGGGAGCCAGATGTGGAGTGGGACTCCTGAACCACAGTCTTCTTGCTCTCTCTGGCTGGTCTTCACTTATCTTTACTCTTTTAGAGGTCTGGTTTGTGCAACCACTGTATAGAACAGCTTCTCTTGTTAAAAGTTTATTTTATGGCCGGGCGTGGTAGCGCACGCCTTTAATCCCAGCACTCGGGAGGCAGAGGCAGGCGGCTTTCTGAGTTCGAGGCCAGCCTGGTCTACAAAGTGAGTTCCAGGACAGCCAGGGCTAGACAGAGAAACCCTGTCTCGAAAAACCCTTAAAAAAATTATTTTAAATTTATTGTATGTATGTATATATATATATATATATATATATATATATATATATATATATATATTTATTTATTTTATTAATTATGTGTAAGTACACTGTAGCTGTCTTCAGACACTCTAGAAGAGGGCGCCAGATCTCGTTACGGATGGTTGTGAGCCACCATGTGGATGCTGGGATTTGAACTTGTCACCTTCGGAAGAGCAGTCGGGTGCTCTTACCCACTGAGCCATCTCACCAGCCCCCTATTTTTTTTTTTTTTTAAAGATTTATTGGGCTGGTGAGATGGCTCAGCGGGTAACAGACTGGTCTACACAGTGAGTTCCAGGACAGCCAGGGCTATATAGAGAAACCCTGTCTCGGGAAAAAAAAAAAAAAAAAAAAAAAAAAGTGTGGTGTGGTGACATATCCCATCACGGAGGGCAATGGAGGCAGATAGATCTCTGTGAGTTAGAGGCTGTGCTGGCTGGTTTTGTCAACTTGACATAGCTAGAGTCATGTGAGAGGAAGGCATCTCCATTGAGAATATACCTCCCTAAGATGAGGCTGTAGGCAAGCCTGGAGAGTATTTTCTTAATTAGTGATGGATAGAGAAGGGCCCAGCCCACTGTGGGCGGGGCCATCCCAGGGTTGGTGGTCCTGGGTTCTGTAAGCAAGCAAGCTGAGCAAGCCATGAGGAACAAGCCAGTAAGCAGCATCCATCCCTCCATGGCCTCTCCATCAGCTCCTGCCTCTAGATTCTTGCCCTGTTTGAGCTCCTGACTTGGCTTTCCCCATTGGACTGATTCAGGATATATAAACCAAATACACCCTTCCCTCCCCACAGTGCTTCTTCGGCTGTGCTGTTTCAACACAGCAGTAAAAGAGAGCGAGCAAATGTGTGTCTATGTGTGTGTTTGAATTGCTCATTCTTCTGTAGTTTCTGAGACTGTGTGAATGCTGGTATCCATGGAAGGCAGCAGGCAGCAGATCCTCTGAAACTGCTGTTAAAGACTCCTGTGAGCCGCCTGATGTGAGTATTGGGAACCAAACATGAGTTGTCTGCAAAAGCATCAAGTACTTCCCCTGCCCCGCCAACACAAGGCTTCTCTGTGTAGCACTGGCTATCTTGGAACTAGCTCTGTAGACCAGGCTGGCCTTGAATCCTGAGATCTGCCTGCCTCTATCTCCTGAGTGCCAGGGTTAAAGGCATATGCCACTACGCCTGATTCAGCAAGCGCTGCACTTTTTTTTTCTCCCCAAGATACATAAAAAGGCTCTATTTGTAGGGGAGCAGAAATGTAATCAAACACATCAAATCCTCTGTCACCTGACCCCTCAGGCTCTTTTATCCTGTCTTTCTTCTCTGCTGCAGCAGAGACAGAAGAGCAGCAAGGAGCTGCAGAGCCAGGGCCGCAGAACACAGCCACAGCCTCACCAGCAGGCACACTCGTGAGCTTCGGCGAGCTCTCTTCATGGCTGTCGTTTTATGACGTGAATTTTAGTTGGAGTTAGTATTGAATTTCCAATTAAGTTCTAAACACACCTCTGTCCCTTTGTGCTACATGTTTATGCACAGTAGTAGTGTCAGCACTGTGAATTTGTTAACCATAAAAACAAAATACTGATCAATTCCAAGTTTGTTGCCTCTACATCTGTAATTAACTATTCCACCAAGACTTAATTTGTTAATCTCACTAACATTTGATTAATAAACAATAAAATTATATGTATACCAAAGAATTACTTTTTCTAAAGAATTATTTTAAAGAATGTATGACCCATCATTAGCAAGTGTTTGATATATAGCCAGATGTGGCAGCTTATGTGGGTAATCCCATTACTTAGGAAGCTAAGGCAGGGGGATTGCCACAAGAGACCAGCATGGGTTACAAAGGAAATTCCAGGAAATCCTGGACTACATAGTGAGAACCAACTCAAAACAACAAAATTCTGATTATATGCCCATCTCATATGCCTACATGTCTGTGGCACATGTAAACTACTCAGGTGAGAAATGGAGAGAGCCCAGGGGCCATCCTGGGGCACAGCATACCACATGGCACGCTGTTTTCTTACTCATATACATAAATAAATCTTTAAAAAAAAAAAAAAGACAAAATTCAGCTCAGGGGATGGCTCTGCAGGTAAGAGTGCTTGCTGCAAAATCGAAGACCACAGCTTAGATCCCAGCACCTGCGTAAGGTCCAGGTGTGGCCCTGCACACAGCACTGAGCAGGTCAGCAACAGGACTGTGCTGGGACTAGACTAGCAAGAAAATGCAAGCTGTAGGGTCAGCCAGAGACTTCGCCTCCAAAGGAAAAAGGCACAGCGGTGGAAGGGGGACAGTTGTATCTCCCCTGGCCTGCACATGTGTGTGCATCTCACACACTCACTCTGCTCAGGCTGCAGGGGCTCTCCTGTGACAAAGCTGCCACCCTCAGTGGTTAAAGTACCCCATCTGATCAACCTGCTTTGAGGGCCCAGTCTGTAGAGAGCAGGGGTTCAAAGGTGGGAAGTTGGCCTTGGTCTCGAGACCATCCCCAAGGACAATGTGCAGCTAGTCACGGAGGCTCCTTTCCCACGATTCTTCCATATCTTTTGCCCCAGCCTTCACTTTGGGGAGTGGGAGGTGACCTTGACTAACATGTTCTTCTGTTACTGCCCATTGGCCTTGGGTGTGTGAGATTGCAACTTTCAGTTTCTCCAGGCTAGCAGGTGATGTGTCTCCTGCTAGCTCCCCTCAGAATAGTGGCCAGCACTGCCCAGTGCAGGGGTCATTCCCATCTGACTGAGCAGAGATAGCTCTGAGCAGTTTCTTACCCCTCACAGGGAAGCCAGAGGCACTAGGCCCAAGCAGCGTCTACCCTGGCATCCCCTTGCCTTCACAGACCTTCTGACTTTACTCTCAGGATAGTAAGCAGTCAAGGACCCCATGCCTAGGTCCACACAGGATATAGAGACAGAGAAAGGAGAGGCCCAAGGATCAAGTAACCCTCATGGCTCCTTCCCTCAGCTTGTATCCGCCCCCAACCCCTACTCTAACCTGGCCCCATAAGGAGTTCAGAAGCCCAGGCTTCCTGGTCTGGGAACAGTGCGTGCTTACACACTGGCTCCTCTCACCCTTAAGCCAGTGTCTCCTTGTCATCTACAGTTACAATGATCTTGATGCCCAAGGTGTTGTGAGCATCAGGGTCTAACACACAGCAGACTCAACCCCCTGAAGCCGGGGGTCAACCCTGTAAGCCTCACACCCATACTGTAGAGGGTGGCAGGGCTTCATAATAAATCTAAACGGGACCGGAGAGTAGGAATGGTGCAGTATGGCACACACGTAGTGCCACGTCAGGGGACTTGGGATTTACTGTTGGGCAAATCCCTAGTGAATGCCCCAATGTCATGGCTCATACAGTCACACCGCAGTGAAGAACAGGAGGGAAACAGAACAGCCAGTGGGTACCACTCTGAGTCTCACAGATAGTCACAGGTATCTCCTTGGAGACTTTCCTAAGGAGCAGGGTGACAGGTTAGAGAGCCCAAGCTAGCTTCAAACTCACAAAGTAGCTGAGGCTGGCTTTCAATTCCTAATTCTCCTGCCTCACCTCCCAAGTACTGGGATGACAGGCATGTGCCATCATTCCCTATTGATCCAGGAAGCCATTATTAATTACTGTGGAGAAAAAAATAACTTTCTAGTACAGGAACCTTTACAGCTGGAGACACCTCAGTCTAGCTGTCAGTCACCACCGCTAATAACTTGAGGTGCCATGTCTCTGAGCCCATGGCTTTGCCTCTGCAGCAGGAGAAAACAGGTGCCCCCACCCCACAGGGAGGGAATATGTGTAAAACCAGAGGCTCTGAAAAGGTCAGGAAGTCACATAGACAAAGACTGATGAAGGAGCCATTCTAAATTAAAAGGGAAGAAAGAGACATGCCAATGGAACTGTGTGTCACCTAGAATTTAGGGGACAAGTCACAGAATCTGAATGGTACTGTTCTATCAATTTTCTAGTCTTTGGGTATATAAAAAAAAAAGTACCCTTATCACATTTTTTTTTTTCTCCCTGAGACAGGGTTTCTCTGTGTAGCCCTGGCTGTCCTGAAACTTACTCTGTAGACCTGGCTGGCCTCGAACTCAGAAATCCGCCTGCTTCTGCCTCCCAAGTGCTGGGATTAAAGGCGTGCGCCACCACCGCCCGGCTCACAAAATTTTTAAAATTATTATTTTGTGTGTATGGGTGTTTTGTTTGCATGTATATTTTTTGTACACCATGAGTGTTGTGCCCACAGAAGCCAGAAGAGGATACTGGATTTCCTGGGACTAGAATTAGAGATGTTCTGAGCCACCATGTGGGTGCTGCTAATCAAATATGGGTTCTCTTAACTGCTGAGCCATCTCTCCAACCTCAGATTACCCTTTTAAAAGTGGTCAGAGGTGAGAGGATATCTATCTGAAGCTCACTCCCAGATGGTTCAAAACAGAAACGACCCCCAAAACCAGTGTTAATATCTATGTATATAAATGTATACAAAAACGCACACCTGCACATTGGAAAAAGACACTCACTCACTGATGACAAAGCAAGTAGTAAAATGTGAACTCTAGAAACATAGGGAAGAGTGCCTCTTGCAGGGTCATATGTAACAGTAAAAGGAAATGGACAGGTCCTGTGGTGCCCGCCCTTAACCCAGTGCCAATCCCAGGCCTTACCAAGCCGCTGTTGGCCTTCCCTGCGTGGGCTTCCATCTGTTGCCAGTATTTCTTGGATTCCTGAACGATGTCTTCATGGGTCATTCCTGTGGAGGGAGGGTGGGAGAAAACACAGCTCTTGGCAAAGGATGAAACACAGCACCAGTGGGATGCTGGGATGCATCCCAAGCCAAGGAGTCCTACCTGGCCAATCCTGGCCACAGGAAAACTCAGGACACAGAGAGTACACTGTCCTCTCTGAGCCAGTTTGTCCATCCGTAACACAGAAAGAAAGCTCCTTGATTCCCAAGCCAGTGTTCCATTTTTAGAGCCCTGGCTTTTCTCATTGAAGACTCAAGCAGAATCCTGCTGGGTAGCCCAAGGCCCCTCTTGGGTCTTTAGGGCTTACCAAGGTACTAGGTACATGGCTCTTCACTGTCAGTCCCCAAAGGGCAAATGTCCCAGCATGATGGCCCCAGAGTACCAGATCCTTCCTTGCCTTCCAGACCCAGCTCAGCACATCTTCCTGAAGCCCCCCTCCCTGCAGCCCCCTTCCCTTTCTAGGGCCTCAGCTGTCTAGTTAGTCCGCGGCTCTGGCTCTGCTGTGGCCACTCTCCATTTGTTGCTTACCTGGGCGCATACCACACCTGACATCAGATTCTTGCTGATGACCCCCAAATGTAGATCCATAGTCCACATCTCCCTTTGGACTTACCACCTGTCACATCTGACTGCCCACTTGACATCTCTACGTCAAGTCCAAGAGACAATTTGGAACTCGCATCCCACACAGAACCCTGGTATTAGCCCCTTCACACATGCTCATCCTACACACACACTCTTGTCAGAACACAGACCCCCATCTCACTAGGCACCCTGACAGCTTGACTTTAATATAACCTCACATCTGGCCCATGAACAATCTTGCTGGTTCCACCATCACAGTATACCTAGAATGTGACCGCTTCTGCCACCTCTACTGCCACCACGTGGTGTGACCTATATCTCCCCTGACATTTCCACTCCTGCCTTTGTTCCAGGTTTTCCACCCAGTATCCGGTACAGATTGGAAACTGCTGTCCAGACTTTGCTCTGAGATACGCAGTAGTCTGAAATGCTGGGAACAGAGGCTGAAGCTGCTGCCATCGTCATAGGGCAGGCTTTTACATCCTATCTTCTTACCATGTTGGTTTATTTTGTGTATGTGGCTCAGGTGAGTGTGTGATGGTCAGAGGACAACTCCGGGGTTAGTTTTCTCTTTCTGCCATGTGTGTCCTGGGGATCACAGGGCTCAGCATCTTTACCTCTGAGTCATCTCAGCTACATGGTCAAAAATTAGGGTCACGCCCTAACAATAAAGGTTCAGTGGAGCAAATCCACGAACAAGCAACAGTGCCGTTCATTCATTATAATTCATTGCACACTCCAGCCCATTATAATATAAACACTCTTCTTTGGCCCATGATTGACTAAAACATCACTTTACAGCTTATAACTATATTTCTTTTTGTAAGTTTTAATAGTTCATCTATTTATTTATTTATTTTAGATTTATTTATTTATTTTATGTATATGAGTTTACCATTGCTCTCTTCAGACACACCAGAAGAGGGCATCAGATCCTATTACAGATGGTTGTGAGCCACCATGTGGTTGCTGGGATTCAAACTCAGGACCTCTGGAAGAGCAGTCGATGCTCTTAACCACTGAGCCATCTCTCCAGCCCCCTGACTATATTTCTTTTTAAGGCCAAGAGACTCCCACAAACTGGGACCCCCGATGACCTTGGGTCACAACCATCTCACAGATATCAGTGCTTTACCCCCAGGGATAATCCTCTGCCTCAAGTCCTTTGCTTCCTGGAGCAGTCGTTCCCTGGCCTTCCCTAGACAGGCCCATTCTCACCACCTGACTGGAAATGTAATGCACACCTAAAGTTAAAACACAATGGACTCTACGTCTTTGTGGACCTGGACACTGACTGTCATATGTCATATCTTACCCTGGCACCACAAGAATGCTGGCAAAACTACAACAGGCAGTGAAGAAGACTACACATCCTCACTCGGCCCAACAGGACCTAGGACTCACTTCTTGCTGGTACATTGCTTGTCTTGCTCCATTAAGACCTCAAAGTGAGGGCTTTGCTTAGTGCAAGGCTGGACACGCTGACACAGAGAGGGTGCTCACTAAAGCAGTTAGAAGGATGGATGTGTGAGCATCCTTAAATCCACTCGCTGGACCAACAGGAGGTGGCCTCAAGGAAAGAAAGATGCCTTGTTGGCCATTACTCAGCCGGCAGGTGAGCTGCTAGGGGAGTTGTAGGGTCCAGGGGCTGAGTCTACCAGGCTCTGAGTCTCACACATTCTTGCTTTCCCATCTGTATCTTGGCATATTCCCTAGGCAGGGTCTAGACAGGGAGAGACCCAGATTCTGGACCTAGCAGCACCCTGTAAGCAGAGTTCTGTCTGTGATATCCAGGGTTACTAACTCCTCCAGGACGCTCCCGTTTGTGAACACACCTGAGGTCCCATCCGGTGGCCATCAGGCCCTGGCCTGTTCACTCCCAGCCAATTCCAAGCCTACTTCGCCTGCTCTGCCTGCCCCTCACCTGAGTACTGCTGCAGCAGCCAGACCTTGAGCTCAATGAAACTATGGGCGAAGTGGCAGCTGTCCTCGCGCAGGCAACCATAGCGCACCTCGTGGCGGCACACATCGAACTGGAAGTGCTCCTGGAACTGACGGATCTTGGAGTACTTGAGAGAGGTGGAGCGGACGATGTGCACCAGGCACCTGGAGGGCACACGGGACATGCATGATGCAGGCAGTCCCCACCACCCTCTGCCCCTCTATCTCTGCAGCAGGGCCACCTTTCCAGTGCCAAGCAAGTCAGAGGGAAGGCGATTCTCAGGGCTTTCTCCGGGGTACCTCCTGTCCCGTTAGCCCATCTCTGAATGTGGATGGTACAGGAGGTAAGACGATCCTACACTCAAGACTTTAGTCCCAGCTCTGCTTTCCTTGGGCTCCATCACAGAGCTCTGGGGCCAACTCAGTTTGCAACTGTCTACCAAGAGTGCCAGACCTCACCAGGTTGGGAGAAGGGAATGGCCATGAAAGGGCAATTCCAGCTCAGTACCCCAGAGCTGGTCTTATACCCAGGGGGATAATAATGAAGCACTTTGGGTGGGGAAACTCAGTGGCCTTGAATGAAACCCATCAAGATGGGAACATAATTACTCTCAGAGAGGAGGAAACCCAAAGCTGCAATGACTAGTGTTCCAACCTACAACCAGCCCCTGGCCAGGCTGTGACATGGACCCAGGGCTGTATAACTTCAGGGCCTGACTCTATCTCAAATGATGGGGCAGGCCAGAGAGCCAGAAAGAGCAAAGGCAAGGTATTGTCCTGACCCAGCTCCTCCCACTTCCTGTTTGACCCTGAAACCATGACAATGGAAAGTGCTGGTTAGAGCCATCAGCAGGGCATATCTGCCTGCTGACCAAGCTGTTCCCAAACCTCAGCTTTCTTTTCTGTACAAGGGGAGCAGTAACTCCCTCCCCAGGGGGTTGCTGAGACCCTTAAATACATAAGACAATGGCTGGAAGACAGGAAGTGTTCAACAAACATGGTTCCTGTCCTTTTCAGGTGGATGTGTCACCATTCTCTGTCCCTTGTTGTCCCTCGTCTGACAAGCTGCCCCTCAAGGGACCTCTCCACCCTCATCTTGCCCACTGAGCAGCTGCAGGACTCACTTGTTGTTGTAAAAGCTGTGCTTGGCGGCCAGGTTGGAGCAGACAGATGGAGAGTCCTTGGTCCCTTTGCTGATGATCCGGGGCTTGCTGTCGAAGCAGATCTGTTCAGGGAGGAGATGGGCCGGGACCTTCACTGGGACACCCAGGGAAGGGGATGGGCTAGAATCCCAAGGGCCACCTAGGGAAGGACATCTGGTCCTTGTAAACTCTGCCCTAGGGAAGGGGCGTGTGGAGGAGACCCCAGCTCTGTGACCCTCAGGTCTCTGACCCAGAAATGACTTGAGCCTTAGCTCTCCCTCCTTCCTCTCTCAGATCACATAACTCCAATGCCTAGGGCAGGAGTTACTCCATGCCCCTGAGCCTCGGTTTTTTCAACTGCAAACTGGATCATTAACCTACTTTATCCCACGGGTTCTCTGTGCAGCTCAATCACAGAGACAACTGAGTTCAGGAGCTCCTGTCTTATGGCTATGAGCTATGATTCCCCAAGCCAAGTCCTCCCTAGGGGAGACAGCAGGTCAGCCGATCGGGGTAGACTGGGCCTCAGCAACCCCTCACCCAAGCCCCTCCTCCTCAGAGATGACCATGTCACTGTTCCCACCTTCAAGGAGCTACAGAACCAACTGTACTCTCAAGACGGGGAAAGGCCAGTGGTGGCACACAGCTTTAACTCCAGTGCTCAGAAGCAGAGGCAGGTGGATCTCTGTGAGTTCACTGACAACCTAGTCTGTGTAGCAAAGTCTAGGCCAGACAGG
Organism: Mus minutoides; assembly: GCA_902729485.2. NCBI lineage: Eukaryota > Metazoa > Chordata > Mammalia > Rodentia > Muridae > Mus > Mus minutoides. The sequence continues at coordinate 57,349 of LR749736.1, forward strand.
ACTAAATAGTGAGACTCTGTCTCAACAGCCCCCCAGCAAGACAAAAGAACCTGAAGCCGGGAAATCTCCGCTGAAGTGCTAGACTCAAGCTGGCCTAGGAAAAGAAGGAAGAAACTTGGGAGGAGGTCACAGGCCGGAAACGGCAGGCACAGCCAGGTTGGAACACGCCGGGGGAGATGTCAAAAGGCGAGCCATGGACATCTTGCTCTAGACAGCTGAGCTAGGCTAAATTCGTCATAGCCACAATATGAGGTTCAGGGACAACACTGGACAAGATTCTAAGTTTGCTTGGCCCTAAAGCTCGCCAGTGCTGTGCAGGAGGTGGCCTTAGGCTCTGGGGTGTGTGGCTCAGGTTGCCGTGGCCATGTGGCCTCCAGGCAAGACCTACCTCAACCCCCAGCACCACCAGTGAACCAGGACAGTATCTGTGAACTGGGGCTGCCCAGAAAGTATGGATAAAAATCTAAATCCTGCACATTCCAGGTTCCCAGGAAAGAACAAATGGGGTGCTTATTGCTTGTTCCTGGCCTCAACTTTCACATCTGTAAAATGAGAAGCCGGACAGGATCTGGATTCCACCAGGATCCCCAGGGCCTAACTGGTGATTTTCCGGCCACACCTCACCACGCCCACAGGTCCCAGGGCTAATGGCTCCTGACTGCCTGGCACCATGGAGGTCAGGTGAACGGGCTGGGCAGGCAGGTACCTCACAGAGGAAGGTGAAGATGCCCTGGTGCTCCTTCAGGAGTTTGGCAATGGTGAGGCTGCCTCGCTTGACACCCCCTAGAGGGTCAAAGAGCAGGTCCCGGTTGAGCGTGCCCTTCCGCTCCTCTGTCCACACATCGATCTCCTCCTGATGGTAGGCGAAGGTGCAGTTATCCCCGTACTTACAGTCTTGCTTGTTAATCATATCTACAAAGAGGCAATAGGGACACATGTTCCACCAGGTGAGGGAGACTGCCCACAGCACCCTGTGACCTCACTGTGGTCAGCAGGGCACGAACCCACCAGGACAGAGCACTGGTGGCTGCCGATGTCCGAGAGGGATCCTTTTCCTAAATACCAGGCCCTAGTGTGGAAGGCTCAACACCCTCCAAACCCTACCCCCACCCCGGGACCCCAGTGTCTGTGCAGGTCAAGCAACGCGCAAAGGCCTTTGTAGAATACACACAGCTATATAAAGAGGAGCAGTCTGTAGGATAATTCACTGGGGAGGTGAATGTGTGATTAGGACCAGGAACAAGGGCCACAGAGCTGGAGCTGGAGGCATGGCTGCACCCTCAGCTGCAGAGGGGTAGGGGAGTGGTACAGGGAATGGCTTCCAAAATTGGGGCCACCAGGGTCAAAGGGCAGAGCATGTGTCATGGGAGTGGGGGTAGGCGTGCAAGTGTGCCCAAGGAACAGTTAGGGAGGAGATGTGGCTGTGAGCATGCACTGGCCTTCCTCATGCCACCAGTCATGGGTAGTGCTTCGGGGAGGACGCTGAATGGTCTGGAAGGCCTGTGTGGGTGGTTGCCATGACACAGGTGAGAGGGTGAAGGAGCCTGGGATGGATGCTAAGTACCAAAAGGTCACTTGCAGATGTTTGGGGGTAAAGGCAAAGAAGGGCTGAAGTACAGATGTGCTTCATGACTGTTCAGGGAAACTGAAGAACACCAAAAACGTATGCTTGGCACTGACCAGATTTCTATGACAGCAAGGGAAATGATGTACTCGTTAAAAACAACTACAGTCAGAACACAGAACTCCCAAGGAAGGAGCTAGAGAAAGTACCCAAGGAGCTGAAAGGGTCTTCAACCCTATAGGTGGAAGAATAACATGAACTAACGCCGGGCGTGGTGGCGCACGCCTTTAATCCCAGCACTCAGGAGGCAGAGGCAGGCGGATTTCTGAGTTCAAGGCCAGCCTGGTCTACAGAGTGAGTTCCAGGACAGCCAGGGCTACACAGAGAAACCCTGTCTCGAAAACCAAAAAAAAAAAACCAAAAAAAAAAAAAAAAAAAAAAAAAAAAAAAAAAAAAAAAAAAAAAAAAAAAAAAAAAAAAAAAAAGAACTAACTAGTTCCCCCAGTGCTCATGTCTCTAGCTGCATATATGGAAGAAGATGGCCTAATTGGCCATCACTGGGAAGAGAGGCCCCTTGGTCATGCAGACTTTATATGCCCCAGTACAGGGGAACGCCAGGGCCATTATGTGGGAGGGGGTGGGTAGGGGAGCAGGGCGGGGATGGGGGAGGGTACGGGGAACTTTCTGGATAACACTTGAAATGTAAATGAAGAAAATATCTAATAAAGAAAAAATAATTAAAAAAAAAAAACAACTACAGTCTGCAAGCCTTTGCTGTGTGCTTTCTAGGACTCTACCCATCCCTTCTGGAATCCTGCGGGGTATGAACCTAGCTGTATGGACCATGGGATCCTCACATGCGATGGTCCAGGCCACCAGATGGCTCCAGCGCCATAATATATCCAGAATGACCTCCATCTTTAGACAAAGTCAAGAGAGATGCTTGCCCTCCTATGGGACTTGGGCTTCACCAGAGCTCTCTCATCTCCCCTATGGTCACTGCTGTAGGTCTGGGAGGAGCTGTACCCAGCTGGCACCAGCCAGCCCCACTGTGGTCCACCCACCTTTGCACAGGTAGTAGGAGCCCACAAAGCTGGTTTTGGTGGGCCGGGGCCGGATGCGCTTCCAGATCTGGTTCTCGGAGCTCCGGAGGCGGCCGAGGAGGACGTCCCGTCTGCACTTGTGCTCGAGGCCCTCACGGTAGGTATAGTCGCCAGCCCTGGGGCCTGTGGGCAGGGTACACAGGGGTGTGAATCCAGAAAACCCACAAGCCCTCATCTGGGTCTCTGAAGCTCCCATCCTATCTCTCCTGGCATGTGCTTGCAGGGGAAAGAGAGAAGCCCTTCCAGGAACGTTCCCACCAGGTGACTTCTCTAACAGTCCTGGACCTACTTATTGGTGAGTCTGCCCAAGTCAGTGTTTCTAGAATTGTGAAGACAACACTGCAAAGAGGGGCCGGTCCCAATCAGGACCCACCCCTTCATTTCCTGCAGAGGAGGGCCTTGTCTTCCTTTAAGCATCTCCCACTAACACACAGTAATGTGGCCTCCCCACTCCTGAGATTCTCGGCATTTGCAGGGCAGAGGGGTGCTGCGGCATATGTGGAATTACCTGTTTTGGGGTAGCACAGCTGGCAGGCCTGCTTGAACTCGTGGGTAGCAGCCAGAGGGTTCTTGATGAGCAGGGTGGTGTTGGGCATTGAGGGCTCCGGCTACAACGGGAAGACATTGGCCATGTTTGGCCCTGAGGGTACCTGGGACCACCAGGATCAGCTAAGGCAGTGAGAATAGGTATGTCTTTTGATCCCTGCTCCAATATGTCCTACCCAGTATCAGAATAGTAGCCTAGGAGCCCCTTCTACATCTTCCCAGGCCTTGTATTGTAATATAAGAGCCCCAAACATCATGACCTGCCTCAGAAGCCCCTGGACAACGAGTAGAAGCCATCTTGGCTCCAGAATGCTTCCTTGAATTAAAGCAGAGAAATGGCAGTGGGCCTGCTTGAGGACCTGATGCTCTCCTGGAAGTTGCCCGGGCATCAACAGAGAGGAGAAAAGGCTCGGGGAGAGCCAATGATTGTCTAGGGCCCACACAGCTAGTATCTAAGCTGAAGTCTGCATACATGCTGCTCTCTTTGTGGTCCAATGCTCTTCTGAACCCAGAACAGGAAGAGCCTGGAGATCAGAGACATGATATCACTTATGGCTGCTGAGCCTTGTTTTAACATAAGAGATAAGGAGTACCCTCCTAAATGTGTTCTCCAGCATAAGGGCTACTCTGAAGGTGTCCCTCTTGAAGAATGTAGCATCTCACCAATGCAGAGAGCACAGCTCACCACCAATCTGGGGCTTGTAACCATAGGATGAATAAGAGGTCTGGTCTGGGAGCCCCGCTCAAGTCACTCACCGAGGGGGCTGGCTTCTGAGTACTGCTTGGGGGTCGGTGGTCCTGCGAGCTGGTCTCTTCTAGGAAAGGGGAAGATGCAAGGGTTATGGTCCCTAGCAGAGAGCATGAGGGGCCTTTCTGGGATGCCCCTGTAATTTCTACCTCAGAGAAGTTCCATGGGCTCACCCTCCTATTCTCACGGTCACAGCCTTGGAACAAAGAGGCTCCAACATATCTACCCTTGCTAATTATGCCTTCCGAGGCTTCCTGTTGCCTATGGGAGGAAGGTTCGGTCAGTGAGCTCACCCACACTCCTCGAGAAACTTCCGCTCTAGCTGTCAGCCAGACCCAGATCCTCTACTACACCGACCCTATGCCTCTGAGCCATCAGGTCCCCCAGAAGAAAACCCTGGTTCCTGTCTACCCATGCCATCACACAGGTCCCTCCGTCTTGAGTGCCCTAGTCTATCTCTGACCTCTAAAAGCCAACCCTGTCAAGGCCTGCCTGGTCAATGGCTATATCCCTGACTGGGCCCAGAGAAGGGCTATTGGAGCTCATGACCTTGTATCAGGATAACCTCCATGGGACCCGAGTCTGGAGGACTAGGGCTCTGGAGGGCTGGACACAGCACCAGATAGAATCATTAACATAGCTCTACTGTTTGATCTAGAGTGAGACACCCAGCCCGGGGCTCAAGCTCCGATAGTGCTGAGCACAGCAGAGATAAAACAATATGTACTGCCCTGGGCTGTGATAGACACATGGGCATGTGCTATGGAGGTGCAGAGCCTCAGAGATGAGAGATGGGAGCAGCGCTGTCAAGGGAGAAGAGAGACAAAGTACCCGACCAAGGCCTCCTCACCTAGGAAGGAGTCCGGCTTGTCCAGGGAGCATCGGGCTGACCCAAAGCTGTCAAGGGCACCCAGCCGAGCCTCAGAGTATGGTAACAGATCCAGGGGGTCCAGCGTGGGCCCTGGAGAGTCAAGGGCATCCAGCACAGAGGCAGCCAGCTTCCTGGAGGGGTCCATGACAAGGCCAAAGGAGGCAGGAGGCAGTGGGCTGGACACGGGGATGGAGCCACCCACCACAGGTGGCAAGAGTGGGGTCCCACCAGGAAACACGGGGATCAGCTGAGGCAGCTCACTAGGCATACCACTGCCAGGCAGGCCACCCTGGACCAGAGACTGCAAAGTAGGGACAGAGCCAGGGGTCAGACGAGAACATAACCACGCAACCCCGTGTGGGTGTGGCATTCCAGGAAGCAGTTATTCCTCCAGAGCCTGACAGTGACCGCTCATGAAGAGGAACTGGGGCTCTGCTTGATCTCTCCTGGGATCTGCTCTGTAGGCTCCGGCAAGACCCTCCCTCCCAAGGCCATCCATTTTCCCAGCTGAGACGTGAAGACGGGGCCCTTCCCTTGCCTCTTCATGAGACTGTGGGGTTCTAAGTGAGAGGCTTCAAGGGACAGAACAAGAAGTCGGCAGCATAGCTCACCAGAGAGTCCAGGAGGGTGTCCAGTTCTGGACCAAACACATCCCCATCTGAGAAGTCATCCAGGCTCTCAGTGCCGGGGAGTGTCCTGCTGCTGCCATCCAGTGGGGCCAGGAGGTCCAGAACATGAGGGAACAGGGGCATCGTGGGAGTGGAGGGGAGCAGGGCTGGGGAGCCTCGGAGATCCACGTAGCAGTCTGTGGAGGGAGGGAGCTCATAGCTGAAAGGAGCCTGTGTGGTGGGGGTGTTGCCCAGTCACTAAGCTAAGGGCTTCCCTTCTTCCCTTTCCACAGGGATCTGGGTTCCCTATTCTCTGCCCCAGAGGCAATGGCTCAGAGGTAGTCAAGGAGGAAAGACAGATGGAGCTGTGGAAGGGTTCTGATTGCCTCGGCTCTCCTCAAATATCCACCAATGTCACCTTTCTCTGGGGCTGGTGGTGCCTTCTTCAAGCACTTATTACAAGAACAGAGAAAAGGAAGTAGAAAGTGAGGGCTCTAACATAAGATGTCTGACACAGGCAGGCATAAAGGATGGAGAGAGACAAGCTGAGGAGAGAGCCGTGCTCGTTCCCGGCCTGCCTCAGGGAAGCCCTTCTGACGTCCCACCCCACACAGCTGAGACATACCTGTTTCGATGTCATCTATAGATCCCAATCCGTTAGAAGTTCCCTGTGAGAGGAAAGATGTAGGGTGGAATGGTCTCAGGGTTCAGCACATTTCCACAGGGCTACGCTGAGGGCCACTCACTATGGAAAAGCCAACCTATCACAGGTAGGCTGGCTTTTCAGCCAGGGTCTAGGCAGGGGTAGGCTGGAACAGGGGGTGGGGTAAACTAGCTTAGTAGGTACATTTCAGGGGAGCAATGGCCCCAGGGCAGGGGTACACCTCTGAGATACCTGGAAAAGGGTAGGGTCTCATCCATGACCTGAGGTGAGCGAGGGTTTTGGGCTCTTTTGGTTTTGTTTTTGAGACAGTGTCTCAAAAGCCCTGGGTGCCCTGAAATTCACTATATAGATGAGGCTGACCCACCTGCCTCTGCCTCCCAATTGCTGGGGTGAAAGGTGGTGACAAGGATTTTACCAAGCCTTCCACACTACAGATGGTTTCTAACTCAAAGAGGAATGTGTGCCCTCCCCCAGGCTTAGCCCCCAGCCTCACAGGAAGCTTATCTCCCTCCAAGGAGAATGTCATCTTAGGTGGAATCCCATCCCCATTGCAAAGATAGAACATTATTCACAGGTCAGGCAGCAACCTGGCCTGGAGTCAGACATCCCGTAGACCACAGGCATGGCTCCTCCTGGGGTGAGGGGTGTGTATGGGGGGTTGTTCCAGAGAGCCTGAACTCTGCAACTGCAGAGTACTGGTGTTGGAGCCCTGTCTGGGCTCGGGGAAATGCTGAAGCTTACTCTCTGGACTGGCTAAGTTGGCAGGCGCCCTATCTGGACTTGTCTCCTCGTGTGTAAAGTAAGGATATGGCAGCCACACTACCTGGAACTGTGATGGAGACGAGGCACCTCAGCGGAGTGCCTGGCACGCTCTGTACTAACCAAGTGCTGCTGGGAGGTTGGCCTGCAGTCAGTTTACCAGCCTCCCTTCTTTATTCCCAGTGAACATCTCTGCCTTGTTCCAGCCACAAGGGACAGAAGTCATTCCTCTACCCTGAACGTGCTCCCCCACCCCACCCTGCCCCATGCCTTTATCATCCTTATGAGGCGCAGGCTGGCCCTGTGTCCTACTTGTCTCTGTGGAGGCTGGGAGAAGGCCCAGACACTCACTGTTAGTCACCCTCCTGAAGGTTAGCAGTAGCAACAGTTGCAACACAATCCATCCAGACTCCGCCCCATCGACCTTGCTCAGCCAGCACTCTACGAGATGTTCCATGGCCCAAATATTGGTTAAGAGCGCAATTCTTGGGTCAGAGTAGGACTGTCTAACACCTGCCCTGACCCTGTCTGTTCTGTCCATTCCTTGGAGCCAGGAGCTCTTTCAGCCCCACCCCCGAGCCTGTCCATAGATGGCACAGTGAACATGTGCGGTGTCTGTCCATCCGCCAGGGTGTCTGTATATCACAGATAAGTTGCATAGACCAAGGCCACCACGACAGTTACAGAACTGCTTTTATATAAAGGAGTGAGGGGAGGTGAGGGGGTCCAGGCAATGATGGCCCACACTTTTTTTTTTTTTTTTTTTTTTTGGTTTTTTTCAAGACAGGGATTCTCTGTTTAGCCCTGGCTGTCCTGGAACTCACTTTGTAGACCAGGCTGGCCTCGAACTCAGATATCCGCCTGCCTCTGCCTCCCGAGTGCTGGGATTAAAGGCGTGCACCACCACGCCCAGCTTGGCCCATACTTTTAATCCCAGCACTTGGGAGGCAGAGGCAGATCAGTCTCTGGGTTCTAAGTCAGCCTGATCTATAGGCTGCATGGTGCCAGGATAGCCAGGGCTACAGGTGCTTGGGGCGTGGGGGGTGGGGAGGGGAGACAAAGAAGGCCCCAATGAATGCTTCTAAGGACAGTGCAGCCTAGGCCCTGTAGAACAAGTGGCTTCCAGCCCTCCTGCTACCCATTCTGTCCAGTTTCTCTCTCCCAGTCCTCTTGCACAGAACTCTACTAGTAACATCCACTTAGCAATAAAAGGCCAAGAAAGGGCGCTCTCAGGATCTGACCCTCAACACATGGCCGTTACAGAGTTCACTCTCCTGAACCCCGAGGAGGAACTGATACCACCAGTGGTCTCAGGAATGTCCCTTGCTCTCCTGACTATGGGTCTGTGAATCCTGTTGCGTGTCTACCTGGCTAATGCTATCCCCCCAGCGGGGTGAGACTGCTCCCCAACAAGGCTGCCTTGGGCTCTGCTCCACGAGTTCACAGCCTTCAAGGCGTCTTACACTGTAAGCTCCAGTGCCTTGTAAATGCTGAGAACTGCATGTAAGCACAGCCCAAGCCACCCAGTTCTAGGCACACATACAGAGTGACCAACTGGCCAGAAAAACGAGTCCTGTTCTGGAGAAGCCCGTGGGGAATGCAACAGCTGAACCCCACGTGGGACCGTGTATCATGTACCCTGTGCCATTTCCCCCGTAGGTGCCACAGGACGCCAGGAGCAGGCCTAGACACTACCTGGTGCCTGCTCCTGGGTTCTCAGATAGTTCCTGGACTGAGGCAAGCCTGGCCTTATTGTCTCCACTTGGACTGGCCTTCTTCTCACAGACCCCCATCACTGTGACCAGTCCTGGCCTTTGTGGATGCGCTTAGATGGACCAGTAAGGAGTAGCTAGGGGCTGGGGGCCTTGTGCCAGACTTCATGGGAAGGTTTATGGTCTACTGCTTGGGGTCACCCCAATGGGTGAATACAGAGCTCTTGGGAATAAACGAAGAAGACAGACTGGTATGAAGTTGGGGAAACATTTGGAGTCTCAGACCCCTTCCTACCTGATCTGTTAAGCCAGCCGGGGCGCCATTACTAAGCAGAGAAAACGTTTCCAATTCCTGCCAGAAATTGGGGAGAAGTGGGCAGAGATTAAGATTGTGGACATCAGCCAGGACAACACAGAGACCCTGACACTAGCTGTGGTCCATCCCCCCGACCCTCCCCAGGACTACCACTGCCACTGGCTCCAGCTTCCAGAGTAACACTGTTTTTGCTTTTCTTTTTCCATCTTCCAAGGGTGACCTGGGCAAGGATCTGAACACACACACATTCCTGCGACCTGCCAGGCACCATCTCATACATTCTCTTGTTTCAGTCCCCCCTTGAGCTCCTGAGGTGGGTGTAATAATTATCTGCCTTCCAGATGCAGAAACGGGTGGAAACACACACTAATGTGTTTAAGGTCGGGCCAGAGAAACTCAAGCCATATGTTCTGCGTCATGCAGCTTCCAGACACACGGCGGATAATAGTATGTGATGTGAAGGAGTCCAGCCGACACTAACATTCAAACAGGCACAGTGAGGGGGCACTTGAGAACACAAAACTGAAGGACGGCAGTGTCAATCTGGGCCACCTTCAGCCTGGTTAAAGTCAGCTAGGACGAGCGGCGGGCTGTATTTTTACAGCTGGTGTCTGCAGTGAGCTGGGAGCTTTGGCTGGGTTCTTTCCTCTTCCCCAAGGCCCTGCTGCTCATTCCAGGGCTTTCAGCCAACAGGGAGGAAGGTCACCTGCTGTCACTTCCTCTGTCTTTACCAGGCTCAAGGTCCCTACAGTCCCCAGTCTCTCCCTTCACCCCTCTTCTTTAAGCCGACCCGAAATCCCACCTACCTGGGGTCTCTTATAGGCTTTCCGCACCCGCAGTCCAAGCTTCTGAGCCAGCTCCTGGCCCAGCTGGGTGACATTTTCATCCTGTGGAAGGGACATAGGCTTAGATACTCCTGGAGGGCTAGGTTGCCCAGAGCTCTGAGCTGTGCTCCTGGACATCTTTGTGTGTCCCTGGGAGCTGTCACTGGCTTTCTAAGTCACATGCTGGGAACCACAGGCTGTTTTGTTTTCCCTTTATTTGGGGGGAGGCAAATGAGTTGAAATTTTTTTTTTTAATCTTTTTCTATATTATCTCTAAGATGGGGGAACTCCCTGTGTTGCTCCAGCCGGCCTTGAGCCACTGGGATTATAGGTACAGCCCACAGAACCAGGCTGTTTTTAGTGTTTAGTTACTTTCTAGCAGTGCTTGGGAATCAGACGATGTAGTTTCAATGCTGACAAGGTCTCTTTACGTCACCCTGGCTCTCCTGCCAGCATTGCATCAGGATCCCAAACCTCCCACGGCAGAGGAGGAAGCCAAGGCACAGAAGGACATGGTCGCATGGGCCACGGGAGGGCCAGTACAGATGCTTGGGAGAAAGCACTCACGTGGGGAAGCGCAAGGGAGCACCGGCTGCTGCATTCATAGGCCTCTTTGTGGCGCCCCAGCTCGTTGAGGGCGCGCGCCTTGCGGAACAGTGCCCGAATACTCTCGCCATCCAGGCCCAGGGCCTTCTCACTGTCCTCCAGTGCCTTCTCGTACAGGCCCTGAGGAGACAACCAGACCCCAGTGGTCAGCGCTTGTGACCCTTGGGATGGAAAGCAACCTCACTTTCTTGCAGAGGAAGAGCAAGGGGTCTGGGCTCAGAGACCACACTGAACAGCTTCAATACCGAGCTCAGGGAGAGAGGGCAGCCTTGACTCTGATGGTGTGTGATGAATAGGTGTGGCCCCACAGACACAGGTGTTTGAATGTTTGGCCATAGGGAGTGGCACTATTAAGAGGTGTGGCCTTATTGGAGAAAGTGCATCACTGTGGAGGTGGACTTTGAGGTCTCCTATGCTCAAGTTCAGCCCAGTGTGGCACACAGTCCCTTCTGCTGCCTGCAATGCAAGATGTAGAATTCTTGGGCTGCAGAGATGGCTCAGCAGTTAAGAGCTCCGACTGCTCTTGCAGAGGTCCTGAATTCAATTCCCAGCAACCACATGGTGGCTCACAACCATCTGTAATGGGATCTGATGCCCTCTTCTGGTGTGTCTGAAGACAGCTACAGTGTACTCACATAAATAGATCTTTAAAAAAAAGAAAAAAAAGATATAGAACTCTTGGCCTTTCTGGCACCATGCCTGCCTGGATGCTGCTATGCTTCTCAGCATGGTGATAATGGACTGAACCTCTGAAACTGTAAGCCAGCCCCAGTTAAATGTCCTTCAAAAGAATTGTCTTGGTCATAGTGTCTCTTCATAGCAGTAAACCTCTAACACATGGTGTGAGGATGATGGGCTGGGGCAGCTATTGGCAGGACACTGGAGAGAGCCTCAGGTTCTACAACAGGTGAGCCTGCCTGGTGACACATCTGTTGACTTGTCTGCCCTTGGCTAAGAGCGACAGAAGCACCTCCCAGAGATTCTGTCAGGGAGAGGCTCACCCTCAAATTCTAACTCAATTCTTCTGGGGTGGGGTGATGGCTAGTGTGTTTTTCTGATGATGTTGTTGTTGTTGTGGCTATGGATATGTTTGTAGGTATGTGCACCCGCGGATGTCCCTGTAGGAGTCTTATTTTTTGGAACATGATCTCTCGTTGGACCTGATTTCACTGACTGGATAAACTGAATAGATAAGCCACTGGTGCACACCTTTAATTCCAGCACTTGGGAGGCAGAGGCAGGCGGATTTCTGAGTTCGAGGCCAGCCTGGTCTACAGAGTGAGTTCTAGGACAGCCAGGGCTACACAGAGAAACCCTGTCTCGAAAAATGAAACATAAAACAATACAACATAAAAACTGGCAATGAGCTCCAATGGGATTATATATACATATATATGATATATAATATCATATATATGTATATATGATAGATATACGATATCATATATATGTGTGTATACACACACATATATGTGGGGAAGGGTGTGAGGAGGTGAATGTATGTCTATGTGTGTGTAAATATGTAAGTATATGTATATATGTGTTTATATATATATGAGCGTGTTATATGTATGTGTATCATGTATGTATATATTTATGTGTGTGTGTATGACTATGTATTCTCAGAATCAAGCATCAAACTCAGGTCGCTTGTACTTACAAAGCAATAAAGGCAAGTGCTTTACTGACAGAGCTACCTCCACAGGCGCCAGGCACGTACATGGTAAACAGATATGCATGTAGGTAAAACTCCAGTACACATAAAATAAAAATTATTATTTAAAAACCTCAAACGAGGTGTGTGGTGGTGCATGGTTTTAATCCAAGCACACAGGAGGTAAAGACAAGTGTGTGTTCCCCTGTGAGTTGTACACACAAAATTCCTGGTCTACTACACAGAAAATTCCAGGCTAGCCAGGGCTACATAATGAGTCTTTTACTATAGGTGAGAGCTGAGAAGAGGTGAGGAGCAGAGCCTAGGTTAGGAGCCTGTAGGGCACTGCTGGGGGTAGGGGGGGAGGGTGGAGAGCAGAGCCTAAGTTAGGTCTTCCCTGGGGGGGCGGGGCCTAGGCTAGGAGCCTGTAGGGCTCGGCTGGGGAGGGGGTCGGTGAAGGGCAGACGTACCATGGTGAAGTAGCAGGCTGCCCTGTTGACATGCAGTTTGCACAGCAGCTCCCGGGGTAGAGCCACCTGGTCAGAGGCAGCGTAGTCAGCCACGTTCAGCCCTTCCATGTACTGCACCAGAGCCTGCTTGTAGTCCTTCTCCCGGAACAGGTCGTTGCCCTCGGCAAACAGGTTCTGCACAAGCTTGAGCAGGAAAGCCTGCACAAGGAAGGTACGAGGGGACTAAGCGGTCTCCATTCAGCCTGGCTCAGTCCCAGCCCTCTGCCCTGAGCACAGCAGCCCTCACCACAAACACCCACCACAGCTACGCTCACCTCATACTCCTCTTGCTTTAGGGGTAGTGTTGACCTAGTGGGAAAAGAGAGACACAGGACAGGGTGAACCCATGGGTTGGTTCAGGGCTGAGGTGGAGCCAAGAGTAGGCAGCTGTGGCTGAGGTAAGAGGTGACCGGACTGCATGGAGTCACTCGGTTCTGATGTGAGGACTTCCATTTTCCCCGCTCTCCCAGAGGAGAGTCTGCCTAGCAGCAGCTGCCCCCAGCTCAGCCCTTTCCCAAGGAAAGCCAGACTCCAGGGCGCTAAGTTACAACAGTAGGGGAGCTACACATTCTCTCTTGTGGGTAAGACTACATACAGCTTCCTATGGAGGAGAGCACTGGCTCAGGAGAGCTTGGACTGTGTCAGCCTGGAAGAAGGGCAGGGCTTGTCTCCTGGTCCCTCATGGAGGGGAAAACTGATGCTCAAGGGGGCAGAAGATGAAAAGGGCCAGGGTAGAATGATACTGGACAAGATCCAGGGGCAGCCAGGGCCAGGCAGGCGAATGTGCTTGTGGAGTCGTGGCCTCTGCTTTATCGGGCCCGTTCCCAGCTTGTCCCACCTCTCCTCATCCCAATGCACACTGACTGAGCAGGGGGGAAAGGAGAGGTGGACCCACCTGCCCACTGCCCACTTACTGAATGAACTGCAGCCCCTTCTCGATGTCCGCCTTCCGTTTCTGCCTCTCCATCAGTGTCTGCAGGGAGATCATAAGTCCATCAATAAGACAGCACGTGTGCACGCGTAGGGGTGACAGGGCTGGGGGTGGGGGAGTAGCTGCTAACCCCACCCTACCCTGTGGCTGTCAGAAGGGCTCTTTCCCTCCTGCTCATTCCATACTAAAGGTTTAGAGGGGTCTTTAGAGTGGCAGGCCATCTCAGGGACTATGCTGCCACCTTGCACTGGTCTCATTTGTGTGGTGAACGTGAAGGGCAAGGGATATGTATGCATGGGCCACCACACAATGGGTGGGCAGGAACAGTGCCTGGAACATCTCAAGTTCAAAGGGAAAACCTTGTTTTACCATTAAACTCAGTCACGTATGATACCAGAGACCAGGGACATCGGACCACCAAGGAGAAGGAACACAGCAAAAGCCAACAATAGCTGGTAACTGTATGAGAGGCACCTGCCACAGGCTCCTGTTCATTCCACCCTCACACAAGGGAACCTCAGCTGGGGTCATAAGCTGGCAGGTGGCTAAGGCTACCACTGTATGCTCTCTTCCCTTAATGAGCCCCGGTGGCTACCTAGGAAGAATGTACCTCTTGCCTGGGCCAGAGCGTGGAGCTCAGCCCAGGAAGGCCCTGGTGGGAAGGGGAGTGTTCGTCTCTCTCCACAGCACACCTGTAGCTACGTCTTCAACAGACAGTGCGGCAGGTCTAGAGATGTCTAAGCTAATGGGGACATAACTGTCACCCCAGGGAACCTTCCAATGAATGTATTTATGGGGCACTGACACTAACTGTTTTGGGCCTCAGACATGGGTGTGAGCCCAACATTCGCTCTTACTGTGACTTTGGGTCTCAGTGTCCCAAGAGGGGAATGAGGCTGATGGCAGATCCTGTCCCACTGGCTATGATGACAGTTTGGGAGGTGACAGATAGAGTTCCTGGCACAGATAATAGTCCAAATATCACAGGAAAATGCATGACACCATAATGACCCCCACCTGACCCCTGCCTCTTGCAAAATGCCCTGCATGTGGTTCTTGGGGTCAGACACCTGACTATATTTCAGTGCTGCGGCGGGTGACTAGCCATGATCGCTCTGGCTTCTCTGTCTGCAGAGTGAGCCCTTCATTCCTACTGCAGCCTACTCCTCTCACAATTCCTTACACCTGCACTGCCATACTCCTTCCTGGACCCCCTGCAAAGCCCCCCCCCCCCCACCTCCTAGCACCAATCTCCCTCCAGTCCTCGAAACAGCGCTACCATCATCTAGTGTTGGCTGGGAGCTAGCTGGCCTCGATGGGCCAGGGTTAGGCTTGATCTGGAAGTACAATTTGGCAGGGACGACAAGGCCATACCTGTTGCCATTCAATGGGGGCCCAGTCCTGTGCAGGGGAAGCTGTGGAAGGCAGAAATCTCTGTGGTCTTATATTTTTGGTTGTGAGCCTAGCCTTGAATGGCTGAGCTATTTAATTCCAGCACTTGGGAGGCATAGGCAGGCGGATTTCTGAGTTCAAGGCCAGCCTGGTCTACAAAGTAAGTTCCAGGACAGCCAGGTCAATACAGAGAAACCCTGTCTCAAAAAAAAAAAAAGAAAAAAAAGAAAAAAAAGAAAAAAAAAAGAAATCTCTGTGGTCTGAGCACAGGCATCACATGGCATGGCCATGATCACATCTGCTGAGCGGTTAGGCCTTGTCCACCAACTGGCCTCTGCCCCTCCTTACCCCCTAGCTGGTACTGTCCCCAGACACTGGGCAAGTTTTCTCACTGTCCCTCAGCCTTCCCAAGTACACCCTGGTGAGGGTCTTTCAAAGTCACACATTTGATCCTGTCTGACCCTGTGTTTGATGTTTGAAGAGTCTCCTTTCTTTCTTTTTTTTTTTTTAAATTTATTTATTTATCTGAAAATACACTGTAGCTGTCTTCAGACACTCCAGAAGAGGGCGCCAGATCTCATTACGGATGGTTGTGAGCCACTGTGTGGTTGCTGAGATTTGAACTTGGGACCTTCAGAAGAGCAGTCTGTGCTCTTAACCCCTGAGCCATCTCTCCAGCTCCCAAGAGTCTCCTTTCTTCAGACAATCAAGATTCCCTACACTGAGCCAGATGTAGTGTTGCGTGCACTTATAATCTCCTACTCAGAGGCTGAGGCAGGAGGATAATGAATTGGAGGGCAGCCTGACCAACCTCCCCCATGGCATCCAAGACCCCCCTACCCCCACCCCACCCCCCGAAGGCAGAAACACTTCCATATCCGTCCTCAGTCCTGACATCAAGCCGACTCATTCACAAACACAGCCTGCAGTCACCTCAAGCATTAATTCCAAGGTGGCTGAATCAGAAGCCAAGAGGTAAAGAAGTCCTGTTTCAGAGATAGGCGTGTGATCTCCACAGCCTAGAGTTGCCTGCCTCTTTGCCCTCTTGTATGGACTGGCCCTGTGAAATCTTTTACTCTTTCCTCCTATAGACTCAGGAATCAGATATCACTAACAGAAACAGCGCCCAGGAAATCCTAAATTTTAGAGTCTGGTTTGTGACAAGCACTTCATCAACAGGCTACTGCAAAATGAGAATCTCTCTGCAGGGTGTTCAGCTCAACAATGGCTATCTACATAAAATGAGAAAGCTGCCATTTCTGTACTCCAGCCAGACTCACAATTGAGTTGGAGACAGGGCCAGACAGTGCCCAGGCTGCACCTGAAGGCAGCCTTCTGCGGTCAGTAGACTAGGGTAACACTTGAAGTGACCACTCCTGGCTCTGGGCGGGAGGGCTTGACCTGGGCCTTTAGTTTGGTTGGTTGTTTTGGGTTTATTTATCTTTCTTCTTAGGATGAGTCTTACTATGGAGCTCTGACTAGCATAGCACTTGTTATGTAGACCAGACCAGCCTCTGACTTCGGGGTGATCCTCCTGCCTTTGCTTCCCAAGTGCTGAGCTTATAGGCATCCACCACCACAGCCAGCTGAGCTTGAAGGGTAAATGAGAACAGACGTGTGAGTGTTGGACAGGAGCCTCCTGGGCGACCACCCGCTCTTCAGTTCTCCTAGCATCATGGGCCACGGTTCATGGCTACCTTTCATCAATCTTGATGGGTATCCCTGGGGTTACAATCATGAATAGCAGACCAATATTTGAGGGATAAAGACAAGATATTCAAATAGTTCATAAGATTTGCAGCCACAGCCAGGCATGATGGGACATGCCTTTGACCCCAGCACCTGGAAGGCAGAGGCAGGTGGGTCTTTGAGTTCAAAGCCAGCCTGGTCTACAAAGTGAGTTCCAGTACAGCCAGAGCTACACAGAAACCCTGTCTTGAACAACAAAAACAAAAAGATATACAGCTAGCAAGTGGAGACCATTCTAGGACACCAGACCCTCTCTCAAAAATGACAGAGGCGGACCCTTTCAGCTTTGATAGGGTATTTGACATCTGTCCCTAGCACCAAGGTGGATGTCTGTCCAGCATAATTTCCTATAGAAAAGTATCTCCTAATTCAGTCCCAGGGTCTACGTGGATCACTGAGGGGTCTCCTTTTGTGTATAAAGGCCTTAGAGTAAAACTAATGAGTAGATTCCATCTCACAAAGCAACACGGCAGGTAGAGGTTTGGTAAGGCCACCCAAGCGGGCACTGGTTAAAGAGAACCCCTGGGCTCTTAATGGTGCTACCACAAGAAAGGTCTAGCAATAAACACTTACTGGGCCCTCAGCCACTCCTCCCTGTTGCAGTGACACTACTGCTAAGAGCCACAGTAATGCAAACTAACACATGATGAGATGCCCAGCTCTGTAGGTGGCTACAAAGGATGGGAACTAGAAAAAGAGGGATCCTCACTGTATCCCCTCTTCCCACCCCCACCTGAACCCAGACAAAGCCAGGGTGGTGGCTCACACCCTTAACCTGGCACTTCAGAAACAGAGGCAGGTAGATCCCTGTGAGATTGAAGCCAGCCTAGTCAACATAGTCCAGGAAAGCCAGGACTTCATAGAAGTCTCAAAAAGAAAAAAAAAAGAACAGAGCTCAGAATGCTTTGTGAATTACGATCACCTGTGGGATAGAAAGCTTGACTACCTGATCCCACTGTGGAAGAAGAGAACTCTTTAAAGTTGTCCCCTGACCACCACACAACTGTGGTGTATGCATCCTGCATTTATACACATTCATACACACATCATACACATATAATGGTAATACACATATTTATATTATAATGTATATATAGAATATATATACATATATTTATGTGTATATTCTATGCCACATGTTGTGCACATGCCTATAATCCCAGCTCTGGAAGTAAAGGCAGGAGGACCAGGAGTTTAAGGCCAGACTCAACTACTATAACCACTCTACAGAGAGTCTGATTCTAGGCTGAACTACAATTTGAGATCTTATCTCATTGAACACAAAAAAACACCAGAAGCAGCAACAACAACCATAACACACAACAAGCACAGGACTGAGGGCTGGAGAGATGGCTCAGAAGTGTAAGACACTGACTGCTCTTCCAGAGGACCCAGGTTCGATTCTCAGCATCCACACAAAGAGGAGGCATTTGAAAGAATATGCTCGGGCTGGAGAGGTGGCTCAGAGGTTAAGAGCACTGCCTGCTCTTCCAGAGGTCCTAAGCTCAAGTTCCAGCAACCACATGGTGGCTCACAATCTGAAATACAAAGTAAGATGACTAACTTGGGACCAACTTAGTAGGGCAGGTACCAGGTGGGAACCAGGAACCTGAGAGCCCCGGTATACCAAGTCAGGGTTCTGGGTTCTGGGTTCGGATCCCAGCACTGAGACGGGGTGGGTGGGGAGAAGGTGAGAATGAATAAGTTAAATACCACGACACAGTTCTTTAGCTCAGGAGGCACTGTGCCGGCCCCTGGAAGATCTCATGGTCCTGGCACAGAGTAAGTTAATGGTGGTAGGATGAATGAACAGCCATCAGCTCGTTTGCCGCGCTATTTTACAGATGAATAAATAAAAGAAGACCTGCACCCAGAGAGATGACACTCACAGAAGTGCTTGCACCTCCTGAGTGGCTCCCCTGGGGCCCGGGGCTGTCCTGGGCACCTCGCTCCCCTCAAGCTCCACAACAGCTTTCTAAGGCAGATCCTGTTGGCAGTCCGCACTCTGCAGAGAACATCAGGGGTACAGAAAAGCTAACTGCCCCATCCACAATGACGGAGTTGGTATATGGAATGCCAACCCTGGCAGCCTGGCCCTAGAACCCACGCACATCACGGTCACCGCTGTCAAATAAGCAGGCCCAGCTGGGGGACCTGTCCATTCACCACTATGGTCCAGTCTCCCCTGGCTCACAGTAACTCCAGCTTCTGACTCCCTTAGGCACAATCCATGAAGCCCCTCTCCCAGCCCCTGACTGCAGTTAAAACAAGAGTTAACTACATACATCACCCAAACTCACTCAATACCCTAACTCAGCAATCAGCCCTCACCTAATTCCACTGCATGCCTTCAGCCAAGCGGCTTCCTAACCTTGCTGTTGAGGTAGCAGGGTTTTTTAACTTGCCTCTTCCTGGACTCTAGGCCGCATCTGCACATCCCCCCTACCCCACCTCTAGGATCCTTCTGCAGTCTCTGTGGATGAGCTTTTCTCTGTCCAGGCATCAAGCCAATGTCCCTGAGACTCCATGAAAGACACAGTGCTCCTGTTTCCTATGCAGTCCCCAGACGAGCTCTTGCACTTCATGATCTTGTGAGTTATGCTGGTGACTCAAGACTCCACCCTCCTGCCAAGTGTACCCCTCCTCTGCAGCAAAGATTTTCAGCTTCTCCTTCTGGGTGGTGGCACCTGGATGTCTGCTGCATGTCCTCTAACAAGAACCCCACTACCCACACCCAGACCCATGCCTGAGGGGCTGGAGTGATGGCTCAGCAGGTAAGGGAGCTCAGGAGGCAGCTCTTCCAGAAGACCAGGTTTCAGTTCCCAGCCCCTCCTTAGTGCTATCTCTACCTCCAGGCGATCCAACGCCCTCTTCTGGCCTTTGAAGGCACTGCACAATATAGTGAACAGATCTACAGGCAGACAAAGCACTCATACACATAAAATAGAATTAATATTAAAAGAGGCCTATTTCTGTTTGAGGTCAGCCTGGTCTACAGAGTAAGTTCCAGGATAACCCAAGGTAAAACCCAAATACAAACAAACAAACAAACAAAAGAACAACAACAAAACCCTACTTCTACGTCCACACAATCTTCAGGCCCATCCCAGCTGTACTTGGCTTCTTCCCACTAACACATTCCAGACTGAACGAAGCATCTCCTCCCCTCCCCCTCCTCCATTATTGTTTACTGCCCTAGCCAAGCTCTGACTGTCATCTGGTCTCATTAGACCCCAGCTCCTGCCACCTTTAACCTCCTAAGTATCTCCTGACGTGTGGCAAAAAACCTCCACAGCTTCCCTCTCTCCAACCACACGCATCTCACGGGGCGTCATCATCTCTTACCAGTGAGCCCCTACAATCTGCTACCACTCTGGGGGCCAGGGACATCTGTCTAATACACACACCAATGTCATTTCCCTTTTCAAAATCTGTAAATGTACCTGTGTTGAACACACACACACAGAGTCACTATGCTGTGAGACCTGAATAAGCTGTCAAGTAGTAATGTACCAAGGCTGGTTCTCTGGTTTTAATAATATACATCAACTACACAAGACTCCACTGTTAGAGAAAGCTGACTGAAGGGGACTCTTTGTACAATTTTTGCAATTTCTCGAGAATTACAAGCTAAATAAACAAACAAATAAAACTTCCTGTGTCACCCTTGCCAAGAGGACAAAGTCCACATTCTTTAGCTGATGTCTGCAGCCCAGCAGGGCCCGCCTGACCTCCCCAGGTCCTGTGGCAAGCCCTGTAAGGTCACACACCAGCAATAGTGGACCATCAGGTTACCTCCTCTGAACGGGCCATCCTCCATACCCTGTGCTTCTTTAAAGCTCAACTGTGATGTCTCCTCTACCAGGCAGCTTCTCTCCCAACTCCACCCAAGCTCACGGCTTTCCCCAACACTAGCACCCCATGTAGTTGATGTATATTATACCTGTTATAACCGTCATGCTTGTCCCACCTGATTGCAGTCATGTGTCTGTCCCTGACTCCCCAGTCATAGCTCCTAAAGGCAGAAGCTACACCTGACTCATTTCTGAGAAGCCCAGAGAAACACTGCTTAGGAGCCAGTAGTCGGAGGGGCCCAGGGATCCAAGGACAAGACTGAGTAGGTTGACATTAGTCATCACAGACAGCCTGAAATATCACCTTAGCCTTTACAGTACTCTGTAAAAAGGAGCAATTATAGCCTTATTTTGTGGATGAGGAAACAGAAACACAGAGGGGTAAAACAGCCTCCCAGGGTCCCCCTGTGAGAAATGACAAGAGCTGGGATTCGAACCCTGGAAGTTGGCCTTGAGGCCCCATTTTATCACAGGTCTCCCATAGCCTGTTTTTACTGTGCCCTCACATATACATGACCTCAGGTTTAGCTAAAGAGCAGCAGTCCCTCCAGAATGCGGGCTGGCCACATACCACACCCTTGCCACCGGAGCTCCCATCATCCCTGAGAACCCTTGGCAGCAGTGGTCCTCGATGGCTTGCCCAGTCAGGTCAGGAAAAGTTTCACTGCACCATCCTCAACCCTACCAGCCAGCAACCTGAGCCCGCACAGATCTCTGGATAAGTGCCTATAACCTTGAAGTACGTCTGCCCACTCCTGGCTTCCCTGTTCCATGGACAACAGGGAGGGGCGTGCTTTATTTCCACAGATGAACATGTTAAATAAGAGCTACAGCAGGGACTATGGATGGAGATGAGAAAACCCCTCCTGAGAGCTAGCATTCCCCCCCAACTATGAACACAGGCAATATACTGTGGTCATGCCCTTGAGTTACACGTGGCCAGCAACATTGTATTATTTTATGACTGCATCTCAGTTACTGCAGATAAAAAAAAAGAGAGAGTTCCTACTTATTATCACTTCAAACTTAACAGTAGCTACACTAGATACGGTGGTAAATGAACACACCTTGTCCAATGAACTGATAAAGAAGTCTAGGGCTGGGGAGATAGCTGGTCAGTAAACTGTTTGCCTTATGTGCACAAGGACCCAGAACCATGGGGAAAAAAAAGAAAGAAAGTTGGGCACACTGACACACGCTTGTAATCCCAATAATGGGGAAGTGGGACAGGCAGATTCTCAATGAGCTCCAAACCAATGAGACCCTATCTCAAAAAGCACGTTTAAGCTAGAGAAATAGTTTGGCAGGTAAAAGTACGTGCCACTCTAGCAGATGATATGGATCCAGGTTCGGTTCCCGGCACCCATAAGAAATGGGGGCACCCATGCACAATGACCTGTAACTCTATTTCTGGGGGATCTGGCACCCCTTTTCTGGAGCAGTCACCGGGCACACATGTGGTTCAAACATATAAATACATGCAGGCAAGCACTCATATACATTAAAAAAAAAAAAAAAGCAGAGGACTCCTAAGGAATGTCACCCAAGGTTGTCATCTGTCCTCCGCATGTACACAGGAAGACTATACATGTACATCAATTCATATATGCAAACATGTGTGTACACACACTACATGTGTGCAGGCACATATACAAATGTGCATGCATGCACAAAATCCATCAGAACAGAACTGTTTTTCCTTGCAATCCCATATATTTCACTTGTGATCTAGAAGGCACTGAAACAAAAGACTCTGTCCAAAAGAATCATTTGTGCCCACAATCATCTCAAAAGTAGAATTTATCATCCCATTGTTCACAGAAACAATAAGGCTTAGAGTGGATGGGGGCTGGCCCAAGGCCATACTCTTGCTGAAGAAGGCCAAGTTGCTGGCATCACCCCAGGCCCCACCAAGAAACTAGGTTAAGAAGCGAATGTGAAATAGTGTTCACAGGCCTCGGCAGACTGCAGTTTCCTTTCTTTGAAACTGGCCATCTTTTTTTTTTTTGAGACAGGATTTCTCTATGTATTCCTAGATGGCCCGGAGCTCACTATGTAGACCAGGCCTCGAACTCACAGAGCCCCACGTCTGAAATGCTGGGTTTAAAGGGTTGTGCCAGCATGCATGACAACTTGCTATGTTTTTACTACTTATTTTTTATGATTTTTAGGTATCTGTGTCAGTGTGTGCATGTGTGAGTGAATGGCGCCGCCTGAGATGGCCAGAGGCAGCTGGAGTCCCATGTGCTTTAAACCAAACTTGGAGCCTCTGGAAAGCCAGTGGTGCTCTTTACCACTGAATCGTTTCTCCAGCCCCTGACAACTTTTTAATAAAGCTGTCATTTAAGCTTAAAAAGGAAATAAACTAAGAGTATCAGAAGGTCACCCTTGGAAATTGTAAGGAAGCATAAGGCGACCACTGGTGGTAGTGCCTGACTTTAATCCCAGAATGCAGTTGCTCTCATATGCCTTTTGTTTGTTTGTTTGTTTGTTTGTTTTATTTTGTTTTTCGAGACAGGGTTTCTCTGTCTAGATCTGGCTGTCCTGGAACTCACTTTGTAGACCAGGCTGGCCTTGAACTCAGAAATCTGCCTGCCTCTGCCTCCCAGGTGCTAGGATTAAAGGTGTGAGCCACCACGCCCAGCTATGTGTGAACTTTTTAAATGCATATATGTATGTGCACCACATGCATGCCTGTTGGGTCCCCCAGAACAGAACAGCTGTGAGCTACCATGTAGGTGATGAGATCTGAACCCAGGTCCTCTGCAAGAGCAGTATATGTTTGTTTGTTTGTTTGTTTGTTTGTTTTTTATGGTTTTTCGAGACAGGGTTTCTTCCTAGGTGAGCTTCAGGACAATGAGATCCTGCCTCAGTAGATGGATGGTTCCTGACGACTAACACATGAGCATTCTCATATATGTACACACACACTTGCACACGTATGTACATCTGCAAACACATGAACACACATACTCACACAATGGGTCGGTGTTAAATGCACAAGACGAGGCAGGCAGAGGCAAGAGTGAGAAGCAAGTGGAAATGTGGGAGGTTGGGGAGTGAAGACCCTTCAGAGGATGTCATATTTGAGGCACGGAAGGACAGAGGACTAGTGTGTACCCAGCTGAAGGCAGAGACCAGCAATGGACGTGAAGTAGGAACAAGCTATGCAGGTTCGAGGAAAACAAGGGGCAAATAAGAGGTGGGGAAGCAGGGTGTGTGTGTGTGTGTGTGTGTGTGTGTGTGTGTGTGTGCAGGCTGCAGCTTGACCAGAGAGCTACTCAGAAAATTCTAGAAGGTTTCCAGCAGGAGTGACAGGGCTTCACTTACAGAAGCTCCCTTTGGCTGCTGCATGAAAGACAGATGACAAGAGGAATTTGAGAACCCAAGGAGGCGCTCAATACAGGCTGGATTGAGGCAGAGACTGGAGAAGATGCAGGAACATTCTGGAGGTCACTAAGTACTCTCTTTTTTTTTTTTTTTTTTTTTTTTAAGATTTATTTTTAGCCGGGCGTGGTGGCGCACGCCTTTAATCCCAGCACTCGGGAGGCAGAGGCAGGCGGATTTCTGAGTTCGAGGCCAGCCTGGTCTACAAAGTGAGTTCCAGGACAGCCAGAGCTATACAGAGAAACCCTGTCTCGAAAAACCAAAAAAAAAAAAAAAAAAAAAAAAAAAAGATTTATTTTTATTTTTTTATTATATGTAAGTACACTGTAGCTGTCCTCAGACACTCCAGAAGAGGGAGCCAGATCTCGTTACGGATGGTTGTGAGCCACCATGTGGTTGCTGGGATTTGAACTTATTACCTTTGGAAGAGCAGTCGGGTGCTCTTACCCGCTGAGCCATCTCACCAGCCCCCACTAAGTACTCTTGACATTACCTCACACGGGGTGATCTTCACACTTTTGACATCCATCTCTGGACCCTCACACCAAACAAGGGGCAAATGTTACAGGAGCACAGAAAGAGAGATAAGAGGCCGTGAACCGTGACAAGATACTTGTGTGTGCATTGCCAGGGTGCCTGCTGTTGGAACTGGGAACGAAAGGATGGCAGGACTCACTGCTCCACCCTGCTCTGTGTCCCTCCGCCTGTGGGGGACAGCATATCATTCAATGCAACAAGAGAATGGCTGCCCCAGGGTGGAGCGCCACCGTGGGGCTCACAGGCAGAGCCTGCCTCCTGCCTGACACAGGTACTTCAGAACCTTAAGCTGGCCTCAGAGAACCAGAGAAGCTGCTGATCCCTTTCAGAGTCACAGTTTAGGCCCAGGAGCCTCTGGGGGGTAGAGGAAAACCGACAGCATCCATTTTCTTCTGAAAGCCAGGGACACATCTTTTGAAGGATTGCAGAGATATTGTTAGTGACAGGAAACCAGCCCCTGATGGGAATTACTTAATAAATGACTAAAGAAATGTTGGTGATAGGAAATACTTCCAGTCCAGACAGATAAGAAATGAACTGAGCTGGGCAGTAGGGGAAGCTGAAGCAGGAGGAGTACCAAGAATTTGAGGTCAACCTGGGCTACATTGTAAGTCCAGGCCAGCCTGGGCTATATAGTATAAGATCTTGCCAAAAAAAAAAAAAAAGTTTGGGCTGGGGACTGCTCAGTGGCAGTCAGAGCCTCTGGGGTCCTTTTTTTTGTTTGTTTTTTGTTTTGTTTTTTTGTTTTGTTTTGTTTTTTCAAGACAGGGTTTCTCTGTGTAGCCTTGGCTGTCCTGGAACTCACTTTGTAGACCAGGCTGGCCTCGAACTCAGAAATCCACCTGCCTCTGCCTCCCAAGTGCTGGGATTAAAGGCGTGCGCAACCACACCTGGCTCTGGAGTCCATTCTTTGACACCTCCCAAATAAAAGAACGAGACTGGTCTGGTGAGATAGCTCAGTGGGTAAGAGCACTTAACTGCTCTTCTGAAGGTCCTGAGTTTGAATCCCAACAACCACCCATAAAGAGATCTGACGCCCTCTTCTGGTGCATCTGAAGTCAGCTACAGTACTTATCTATAATAATAGAAAATAAATCAAGGGGCTGGTGAGATGGCTCAGCACCAGACTGCTCTTCCGAAGGTGATGAGTTCAAATCCCAGCAACCGGTTACATGGTGGCTCACAACCACCCGTAATGAGATCTGGTGCATCTGAAGTCAGCTACAGCGTACTTATGAAGAAGAATAATAAACGAATCCTTGGACCAGAGAGACCGACCGGAGCAAGCAGGGCTGTCTGGAGCGAGCGTGGCGAACGGGGACGGCCGGAGCGAGTGGGGCTGGCCGGAGCGAGCGGGGTTGAGGGAACAAGGGAAAAAAAAAAGAAAAGAAAAGAAGAAATCAAGGAAGGAAGGAAGGAAGGAAGGAAGGAAGGAAGGAAGGAAGGAAGGAAGGAAGGGGCTAAGTAATCCAATAGCATCTTGTATGTGGCAGTTACAGACTTCAGGTTCTCAAAGGGTACGATACACACACCTGTCTTGACTGATGGCCACAAGGTCCCAGGATCCTTCTGTCTCCTGCTCTCCAGGTCTGAGATTACAGGGATACATCGCCATCCCAGCCTTTTAGATGTGTGTGCATGAATTCAGTAATCTCTACAGTGGATGTGGAGTGGCTTTACTAATAGGACACTGTCTTTTGTTACTTCCCTACACTTTAGTGTCTGTGTCTGAAGGTAGGCGTTAGAAGTTTCCCATCTCCCATTATTAGCCCATGTATAAATGGTTTGTCCTAATCTCTCCAATGGACATGCTAGGAAACTGCCTCGATAGTGTTTTTGTTTGTTTGTTTGTTTGTTTTTTGTTTTTCGAGACAGGGTTTCTCTGTATAGCCCTGGCTGTCCTGGAACTCACTTTGTAGACCAGGCTGGCCGCAAACTCAGAAATCTGCCTGCCTCTGTCTCTGCCTCCCGAGTGCTGGGATTAAAGGCGTGTGCCACCATTATGCATAATAATAGAAAATAAATCAAGGGGTTAAAAGCTGGGATTAAAAGCTCTATGGTGTTTTTAATTGGATAGTTAAGCTCTTTTTCACCAGGTTAGCATTAAGGTTAGGGTTATGGTTAGCCTCAGTGTTAGGGTTACACTTAGGGTAAGGTTAATGGTAAAAGCAGGGGTAGAGCTAGGGTCAGTGTTGGGGCTGGGGCTGGGATTGGGGTTGGGTTAGGGGTGTTGGTTGGATTTGGTGGTGAAGTAATGGTCACAGTAAGGTAGGGATGGGGGAGGGAGGCACTTGTCTGTCACTCTGCTTCTTTGAGGCAGGGTCGGTCTCTCTCTCTCTCTCTCTCTCTCTCTCTCTCTCTCTCTCTCTCTCTCTCTCTAAACCTGAGGTTCTCGTTTTCTTGACTAAGCTGGATGTGGGTAAGCACCTGTAATCCTCTTTGGACCTGGGGTTATAGGAATCTGCAAGGACAGCTGCTTGCTGAGCGAGTGCAGGGATCTAAACCCCTCATGCTCTTACAAGAGGCTCTCTGCACCCAGCTGTTTTATTATGGTGCCGAGGATCAAGCTCAGATCCTCCTGCTTGTGTGGTGAGCTCACACCTTTACTGCGTCATCTCCCCAGCACCTGGAACTGAGGTAGGAGAATTAGGAATTCAGGTCTGACCACAGCTACACAGTAAGTCTGAGACCAGCCTGGTTTACATAAGACCCTATGAGGCCAGGCACACCTTTAGTCCTAGCACTCAAGAGGCAGAGGAAGGCAGATCTGAGTTCATGGACAGCCTGGTCTACAGGGTGCATTCCAGGACACCAGCGGCTATGTATAGAGAACCCTGTCTTGAAAAGCCAACACCAACAACACCAACAACACCCCCCCCAAAAAAAAACAATAACAAAACAAAACAAAACAAACCCTACCAAAAAACTTTGGGTCCTAGAGTCCTATTGGCTTGCTTGTGACTTCCCTCAGGGAGTAGTTAAGTGCGTATGATACTAGAGGGCACAGAAAGCCAAGCGCTGTGTATAAGTATGTGGCAGTTGCTGCTCTTCTTCCCATCCCAACGGCTGATACAAGGCTCAGGAACTGTTCCTGAAGAAGTCACCTAGATGGTGCTGGTAGAGAAGATGGGTTCTGGAGACGGAAACGCTGTATTCCATCCACAGCGGGCTTTCAGCAGTGCTAACAGACTCCCGCAGAAGCCATCCCCCTGCTTGCACAGAAACAGACTCCCGGGGAAATACATAAGGTGGGAAGGAGTTCTGTGGCTGCGGCTTCACAGGGAGGAAAAGGAGTCTGTTTGCTCTGCACCATTAAACACGACTAAAGGAGCTGGCCTCTGTGCTGGCTCCGGAGCTGACAGCCCACAAAGCCTCCAGCTGCAGGTGGTAGTCAGCCTTCCCCAGCGGACACCCCACCTTCTGTGTCTCAGGTCTACGCTGCAGACCCCACAAGCTTCTCCACTCACCCTTTATGGTCCATACTGGAGACAGACACAGTGTGCTTTGCACTTTTTTTTTTTTTTTTTTTAAACAGAGCCATCTAAACTCTGTGCCTGAGTGCTCTTCTATTATCAATAAAATGGGGATAATCAAGGCACATACCCATAGGATATCATAGGATGATTTGGGGGGATTAAATCAACTCATAAGCTGGGTTTGGCCACGGGGGCATTACTGGGTGGCATTGCTAAATTAGTAAAAGTTTTTAAAGTCTCTCTAGCTTCTTTTTTTTTTAAGATTTGTTTTATTTGGGGTTAGAGAGTAGCCAATTGGTAAAGAGACGCTAGCTGCTCTTCCAGAGGACCCAAGTTTGATTCCCAGTCCTGTATGGCAGCTTACAACCTTCTGCCACTCCAGCTCCTGGGGATTCAATGTCCCCACACTGACAGGCAAAACACCAACACATTAAAAATAAGTAAATACATCTTTAAAAATTAATTTTATTCTTAATTATGTGCAGATCTGTGGGAAGGTTGTACAAGCTCAGGTTTCTGGAGAGGCCAGAAGATTACTGGATCCTGGAGTTACAAGCAATTGATATCAGTGCTGGGATTTGAACTCAGGTCCTTTAGAAGGGCAACCATATGCCCTTGACCACCTAGCCATCTTTCTCTGACCCATTTTTTTATATTTATTTATTTATTTATTATAAGTATTTAGAGTAAGTACACTGTAGCTGTCTTCAGACATCCCAGAAGAGGGCATCAGATCTCATTATGGATGGTTGTGAGCCAGCATGTGGTTGTTGGGATTTGAACTCAGGACCTTCAAAAAGAGTAGTCAGTGCTCTTAACCACTGAGCCATCTCTCCGGCCCTCTCTGACTCATTTTTAAAACACAAAACAAAACAGAGTCTCCCTCTGTAGACCAGGTAGAAATTTACCTGCTTCTACCTCCAAATACTGGGATTAAACGAGGAATTCTGTCATACCTGGTACCTTCTCTCTCCCTTCCTCCCTCCTTCCCTCCCTCTCTCTTTCCTTCTTTAAGACAATGTCTCTCTGTGTATCTCTGGCTATCCTGGAACTCCCTCTGTAGACCAGGCTGGCCTCGAACTCATGAGATTGGCCTGCCTCTGCCTCTCAAGTGCTGGGACTAAAGGTGTGCTGCGCCACCACTGCCTGACTCCTTTTCTCTACTTTTTAAAGTTTTATTTTAAATTATGTGTATAAGTATCTGTCTATATGTGGGTATGTGCTCCTGACTTCTGGTGCCCATGGAGGCCAGAAGAGGACATTGATCCCCTAGAACTGGAGTTAAATGTGGTTGTAAACCTCTCAGCATGGGTGGTGGGATCCAAACTTGGGTCCTCTAAAAGGGCAGCAGATGCTCTAACAAGCCAGCTGCCTCCCAAGCCCTGACCTTCTAGCTCTCTCATTTAGCTCTCCGGGATTACTATCAAACACCAGCAAACCTTAGGACTCATCAGAACATGCTGGCACATGCCTGAAACCCCAGAGCTTGAGAGCCAGGGTCAGAGGGTCACTGGGAAATTGACGCCAACTTGGTGTCTATAGCCTGGGCTACTTAGTGAGATCTTCACCTCAAAAATTCACAAAATAATAATAATAATAATAATAATAATAATAATAATATTTAAAATTCAAAAGAAAAGAAAAACAAATGCTCTCAGAGCTCATTTCCAGAAATGGAAACTCAAGCGCAGACCATCAGAGGGCCAGTGGCTACAGAGCCAGACTTCAACTGGAACTCACAGCTGTCCCTACCCTGTGGCTGTACCAGGTGACACATTCCTCAGGCTTTACCTGTCCCTGCTTCTGTCTGTCTGTCTCTGTTCACAACGGCCTCTCTCTGGCCTTTCTTATGCTATCTTTCAAGCATTCACATAAAATTCTTCTAGACCTTCCACCCGGGGCGAAATAAGCCTGCCTCCTCCACACTGGGGGATAATTCAATTTGACAACATAATGGCTGAATGTGTCCTCCTGGCACGTCCACCACAGCTGGAGGCAGAGGCGGGATCTGAGCCAGTTCCTGTCCATGGGAAGCTCAGGTTAATGGTTCCTATCTGTCTCGTGCCCAAGCTCCAAGCTCTTCCAGAGTGATAATGGAGGCCTCTAAAAGATCCTAAGGACTGGAATTACTCAGATTTCCACACTCGGGACCATGCTGCCTTGTCTGTGGGATGCCCGTACTCGGTCACCTCAGGAGAACTCTGGCCTTGAGGCACCTGCTAACTTAACCCTCCCCATGTGAATCTTTATGGCTGTGCCATTTGCCAATTCCTACTTTCCTGGCCCTTGTTTTTGTTTCCATGATGGTGGAGATAAAGGCAGGAGCACATTTGACAGAACAGTCAGAAAGGCCTGGGTTCAAATTCAGTAAGGTAACCTTGGGGTGGCCTCAAAAATCTTGAGTCCCCTAGTATCTTCTTCAGTAAAATGCAGCCACAACAGGTGGTCACCCTTCACAAACTACAATCAAATAAAATATAAGTAAAAAAATAATGTTTAGAGCCAGGCTGTGGCGGCGCACGCCTTTAATCGTGTCACTCAGGAGGCAGAGGCAGAGGCAGGCGGATCTCTGTGAGTTCGAGGCTAACCTGGTCTACAGAGGGAGTTTCAAGACAGCCAGGGCTGCACAGAGAAACCTGGCCTCGAAAGAAACAAAACAATAAATAAATTTTTTAAAATATTAAAGAAAAAAATTAAAGATAGACGATGTCAATCGCCCTGCACAGAAATAACAGAAGTTAACCTAAGCCTTCCTTCCCTGTCCTCTACCCTGGCTGAACGCCCCACTCTTTCATCCCAAGCTCTACCTCCCTCAGGAAACATTCCTCAACATTTCCGGGTGCCATCTTGCCTCCTCTTAGTGCACTAACTGTAGAACTCTTTTTTTTTTCTTCCTAAGTTCTTGATTTCAGTTTTAAAAGACTAATTGTGTGTGTGCATTTATGTACATGTGTGAGGCTGGCCTTGAACTCAGAAATATGCCTATCTCTGCCTCCCAAGTGCTGGGATTAAAGACGTGCACCACCACTGCTCGGCCAGCCCATTTTCTTACTGAATTTCCCTTTCTATTTCCAGTCAGACTACAAGGAGCTCAAACCCAGACCTACCTCACAGAAGCTTACCAGAGGGGCTTTGGACTTGCTAGGTTGCACAGGACTCTGGGAAAGGATGAAGATTCAGAGACAGGAAACTACTCAGGAGTCCTTTGGACATTTCCAATTCGCTAAGCCTTACATTCTTCATCTATAAAAGATTAGAAAATGCCTACACCACAACAGGCAAGATGGTTCGGTGGGTAAGAGTGCTTGCCACCAAGCCTGACAACCTGAGCTTGACCCCTGGGACTCACACAGGAGGAGAGAATGGACTCCGTCCAGTTCTGATTGCCATACACACGCCATGACACCCATACACACGCCATGACACGTGCACACTCCCTCCCCGAAAGTGCTTGGGCATAAAATTTTTATTCGTTAAATTTTATGTGTGTGTGGTTGTTTTGCTTGCATAGATATTTGTGTACCATGTTGTGTGCCTGGTACCTTCAGAGGCCAGAAGAGGTTTTAGATCCCCTGAGAGTGGAGTTAAGGACTGTTGTAAATCAAACCTCTACTCTGGAAGAGCAGTATTGTTCTTAACCTCCAAGCCATCTCTCCAGCCCAGTATATTAAAAAAAAAAAAAAAAAGTAATGAAAAAGTCTACTTGAAGCCGGGCATGGTTGTGTACGCCTTTAATCCCAGCACTCGGGAGGCAGAGGCAGGCAGATTTCTGAGTTCGAGGCCAGCCTGGTCTACAGAGTGAGTTCCAGGACAGCCAGGGCTACACAGAGAAACCTTGTCTCGAAAAACCGAAAAACCAAAAAAAAAAAAAAAAAAAAGAAAAGAAAAAGTCTACTTGATGTAATTGCTTGGATGGACAGATGAGCTCACATATGTGAAAGGCGTTTTGTCATAAACGAACTTAAAAAGCGCTAAGCACCATATATACACACATGCGTTCTTCTTTATTTTTGGGGGGGGAGGGTTGGTTGGTTTGTGTGTTTTGAGACAGTTTTTCTGTGCACGCCTGGATGTTCTGGAACTCACCCTGTAGACCAGGCTGGCCTCAAACTCAGAGATCTGTCTGTCTCTGTGTCTGCCTCTCAAGTGCTAGGATGAAAGGTGTGGATCATGCCTAGTTAGGACTTTATTTTTCAATTATGTCTATGTGGTTATGTGCACACGAGAGCAAGTGCAGGTAGCGGCAGAAAGGGCATGGAATCCTCTGGAGCTGACATTACAGGCAGCTGTGAGCTCATGGCATGGGCTCTGGGAACAAACCCAGGTCCTCTGCAAACGGACTTAACCACTGAGTCACACCCCCACCTTTTTTTTTCCTTTAAGACAAGGTTTCAAGACAGGTGTAGCAGGTGGACCTCTGAGTTCAGCCAAAACTACCCAGGAAAACCCTATCTTGAAAAAACTAAAAAAAAGAAACAAAACGAAAAAAACCACAAGGTCTCACTATGTAGACCAACTTGGCCTGGAAGTCACAATTCTCTTGCCTCTAACTCCTGAGTGCTAGAGGTGTGTATCAGACCTACCACGAGGGCACATGCACACGGACATACACATATTACACATAAATAGACACATATTATCATTTTAAATGCCTCAAATCCACTGGTGATTGTACTGTCCCATACATAAGACCCAAGAGACAAGCTCATCCCATTGAACTCAACAGCCAAAAATAAATAAATAAATTTTAAAAAAATTTCAACAAGCCACATTCTAAACTGTCCTACCTGAACTGGTAATAGCTCACACCAACCACTAAGCAAACGTTATGGCAACCTCAGAACCATAAAGTCACTCTCTCATCCTGAGATCTCCCTCCTGCAAATGGAGCTTTGGAATCAGATAACTAGTTAGGAAGCCTAGCTCTCTTGTATAAATTTCCAGCAAGATACCCAATTCTCTAGTCTGAAAAACAAGGATGGCTAAATGTCTACCTTGTTTAACTGCCATGACCAGCAGAAGAGCCCACATATGTCCAGCTCAGGACACACAAACACACAAACACACACAAACACACACAAACACACACAAACACACACACACACACACCCCTTCTAGAACCTGCTTCACCCAGGTTTGGGCCTAGCATCGAGGCTAGCTTGCAGCAGACTTCGATGGGAAAAAGAAGTACGAAGAAATCAGGGAGGGTATGGTTGTATCTGTGGTGGGGGAAGTCTTGGTAGTAGAGGGAAAGATTCTGCTGGAATTTCATGTCCAACATAGCTGCTAAATGTACTATAATTATCGCATTTGTGTAAAAATTCAAGGATCTGCATTCTGTTATTTCCATCAAACTGGATGAACCGCAGGCACTCCGGAAAATGGAAAGAAGTTGGGGGTTCTGATTCTTATGTCCAAGCACCTAGGTCCTGGATAACAACCGGGCGGGGGGGGGGGAACGACAAAAAAATAAAAACCCCGCAATCCCCCCATCACTTTGCAGCGGTCCCCCAGTTCCCCCACTTGAAGCCCTAGCCCCTTCAGCTCCTCCAGCCCCTCCAGCCCCCAGTCTTCTCCATCAAGGCACTGTTGGCACCCCGGCCATCCTATTCTGGCAAGAATGAACTCTTTCTACACGTTCCCACTCCTGCGGTGTTGGGGGGAGGGAGGCTTTGTCCCTGCGCAGGACCCTCAACCCAGGAACTTTACAAACACCTGAACCTGAGGGTTTCTAAGACAGAAAGAAAAAGAGTTATGGATCACAGAAGGGACCTTCTGTCCGCTGAGGGCTGTGGCGGCGGGGTCGACTCTGCTTCCCCAGGGCCCCCAGCCCTGCCAGGGCGCCCCTCAGTCGCCACAATCCCAGTCCCCAGCAGTCCCCGTGAATCCCCTGCCTGGTTACTGCCCACCCGGGAGGCCTCTGAGCCCAGTGACGGATGCCACGACCGGAAATGCCCTCCTGCTCAGCCGACCCAGACCGCGCCCCCCTTTCCTGCCGCCCCCTCCCCCAGGGCTGGGCCCGCAGGCCCCGGATCCCCGGACTCGCGTGGCCGCCGTAACCGACTGGGGCGACCCATCAGCCGGCCATTGTCCCCGGCCCTCGCCGCGGCCCCACCACCTCTAGGCACTGCGGATTCAAAGCGAATACAAAAGGAAAGGGGGACCCTAACTGCCAGCCTCGGACCACCTCCTTGCAGTGGGATCCGCAAAACATCCGCGCGCACCCCCAAAGCTCCAGACCCAAGGGAGATTGCCCCACACCACGGAAGAAAAATCCCAAGGCATCCCCTGGGGGCTGCAGTGCAGACCCGGTCTCCCAGGCGGCAGGTGCCCGGCCACACAATAACTTTGAAACTTTGGGGCAGGGGTACAGGAATCTGCAGACAGATTCCTCCCCCCAAAAACACCCAGTTCGTGGTAATGGAGGTGCTATTGCTTTATGCTTGCAAAGCCGCCTTTCCAGGTGGCCTGGCCCGGGCTTCCCGCGCCTCCTCCGCGCGCGGCCCTGCCCGGCCCTGCCCGGGCGCCCCAGCCTCGCGCGCCCCAACCTTGCGCGCCGCCGGGGACGCGGTGGCCCGGCCTCTGCCCCGCGGGGCTCCGCCGCGCCAAAGCACTCACCTCGGCCGGGCTGCGCTCCCCGCGGGCCTGCGCCGAGCCCGATAAATGGTATGCTATGACTAGAGGTATGATTACGTTATTATTATTAGTAATAATAAGAGTAAATGCTATTTAATTACGGGCGGCCGCATCCTGCTCCCGGCGCCGCCGCCCGGGCAGCTCGGTCCATGTGGCTCCGGAGCGCTTTACTTTCATTTCCAGCCTCCTCGGCCGGCCGCTCGCGGCAGCACCCGCTGGAGGCTCCGTCTCCCTGCAGCTCTCCCTCCTCGGGTCCTAGAGAGCGCAGCTCCTCCTCGCCTTAGTCGCGCCCGGGGTGGGCGGCGCGGACTGCGCACCTGGGGGGAGGGGGGAGTCGGCAAGCCCCCCTTCCCAGTGGAGGGTTCATGCCTGGAATTCACCTTGATTTTTCTTTTAAAACTGCTCTTCCTTTTCTGGGATTTCCTTCTAGCAGTTCTGCATTTCTGGGCGGATGCTGGACCGACCTCTGTTTTGTTTTTCCACCCCTCAAACCGAGCGAGCATAAAGCTACACTTGGCTTTCCAGGTGTTTTGATGAAGGAAGGCAGCTCCGAACATCTGGTCCTGTGGTGCCCTTCCTTTGATAAGGACCTCAGTCAGGATCTCCTTTGGCTGGGGTTTCATGTATAGAAAGTTAAAGCGGGGGGTGGGGGGAGATCAATGACTCTTGTTTAAGAAAGCCTGGCTGATTTTAATCCAGATAGGGCCATCGTGATGGATTTAGGGACCATTGCAGTGGGGTTTTGCAGTGGTGTTGAGACACTGGGCTCAGCCCTGAATTCAGCATGAACAGGGAATTTATAGGGCAAGGAGCAAAGCAGGGTCAGCAGACAGAAAACTTAAGGTAAAATGTGATTGCTGTTAGCCCCACCCAACAGTGTTCTTAAGTCAGGTTTTTATTTTGTGTGTACCGGTGTTTTGGCTGCAGGTGTGCACGGGCTTCATGTGTGTCCCTAGTGCCTTGCAAAGGTTAGAAGAGGGGGTCGGAGTTCCTGAAACTGGAGTCACAGATGGTTGTGAGTGCTGTGTGGGTGCCAGGAATGTAACATGGGTCCTCTGGAAGAGCAGCGGGTGCTCTTAAGGGCTGAGCCATCTCTTCAAGATAGGTCAGGTACTGGAACATCACCTTGGGGGTATAGTGGAAGAGGAGGATCCTGAGGAGATATTGGTGGTGTTCCCAGATGAGAGGTGGGGCATTCTAGTTAAGCCTGCTTAGCAGAATGCCTTCTAAAATTTGGACAATCGGGCCAGGCTTGGTGAAGCACACCTTCAACACCAGCACTTGGAAGGCAGAGGCAGCTCTGGTCTAGCTAGCCAGAGCAGTCGACTACCTAGACACCATCTCAAAGAAAATAATGATAATAAATTAAAATAAATTATTTATTTATTTGTTTATTTTGTTTTTTGTTTTTTTGTTTTTTGTTTTTTGTTTTTTTCATGACAGGGTTTCTCTTTGTAGCCCTGGCTGTCCTGGAACTCACTCTGGCCTCGAACTCAGAAATCCCCTTGCCTCTGCCTCCCAAGTGCTAGGATTAAAGGCGTGCACCACCACTGCCCAGCAAAATTAAAATAAAATTAAAATAATCCAGAGATAAATACGCAAACCCAAAAGTTCAGGCTTATTTGGAAAGTTCAGAAGAGCCTAAGTAGAATTTTATCATAGGAAGCCACTTTGTTGGGGATCTTTCTAGAAGGTTGCTAAAAGGACCAAGATAAAAGAGAGACTAAACAAACAAGGCATCTGTAAGTGTCCATGGTGCAGCCGCAGAGCTGCCAATTGACAGGCTCGATTTGAATCCAGATCTTTTGACTCCTCACAGTGTTTATCCTACACAGTAAGTACCTGCCCTATTGATTCCTGAAGTGCCTGATCCCAGGATGCAGTTTCTCTTTTTCCTCCTCTCCATCTTATGCACATGTGTGTGTATGTATATTTAATCTATTGCAAATCAGCTGTGAGCCTGGCAGACTTCATCTTTACAAATGTTATCTCTTCAACAGACACTGTTGTGCTAGACAAACCCTTGGGAGCTTTGGCGTAAATACGCTATGGCAGGTGCTCAAGAGGGACAAGAATCTAGGGCTGTGTTAGCTTATTCAATCCACAAGAGAATCCTGGAACACAGGTCTTAGCATGCCCATTTCATAGGTGGGTGTACTGGTTAGTTTTGTGTCAACTAGACACAGCTGGAGTTATCACAGAGAAAGGAGTTTCAGTTGGAGAAATGCCTCCACAAGATCCAGCTGTAAGGCATTTTCTCAATTAGTGATCAAGGGGGGAAGTCCCCTTGTGGGTGGTGCCATCTCTGGGTTGGTAGTCTTGGTTCTATAAGAGAGCAGGCTGAGCAAGCCAGGGGAGCAAGCCAGTAAAGATCATCCCTCTATGGCCTCTGCATCAGCTCCTCCTTCTTGACTTGCTTGAGTTCCAGTCCTGACTTCCTTGATGAACAGCAATGTGGAAATATAAGCTGAATAAACCCTTTCCTCCCCAACTTGCTTCTTGGTCATGATGTTTGTGCAGGAATAGAAACCCTAACTAAGACAGCAGGTAACTAAAGCTCAGAGATGAAACTGTCCAAGAGGGTGGAGGTCTGACTCTAGAATCTGTGTCCCACATGGCCTCTGGGTCCCTAGTAACTGTTCTTTCAGGGTACGTTGGAAAGGGAACGAATGCTCATATGCTTTTCTTTTCTTTCTTTCCAACCCTCCACCCCCTGTCCAAAGAGACAGGGTTTCTCTGTATAGCCCTGACTGTCCGGGAACTCACTCTACAGAGCAGGCTGGTCTTGAACTCACAGAGGTCGGCCTGCCTCTGCCTCACCAGTGCTGGGATTAAAGTCATCCCCTGACCAGTCTCTTTTCTTTTTGTTTTTTTTTTATTTATTGTATGTACATGAGTACATGTAGCTGTCTTCACACAGCAGAAGAATGCATCAGATCCATTACAGTTGGTTGTGAGCCACCATGTGATTGCTGGGAATTGAACTCAGGACCTCTGGAAGAGCAGAAAGTGCTCTTAGCCACTGAGCCATCTCTCCAGCCCCTTCTTTTCTTTCCTTTTCTCTCTCTCTTTCTTTTTTTTTAAGATTTATTTATGTATTATATGTAAGTACACGGTAGCTGTCTTCAGACATATTGGAAGAGGGCATCAGATCTCATTACAGATGGTTATGAGCCACCATGTGGTTGCTGGGATTTGAACTTAGGACCTTTGGAAGAACAGTCAGTGCTCTTAACTGCTGAGCCATCTCTCCAGCCCAGTCCTGCTTCTTTTCTTTTTTAAAGATTTTTTTTTGGTTTGGTTTTGGTTTTGGTTTTTCGAGACAGGGTTTCTCTGTGTAGTCCTGGCTGTCCTGGAACTCACTTTGTAGACCAGGCTGGCCTCGAACTCAGAAATCCGCCTGCCTCTGCCTCCCGAGTGCTGGGATTAAAGGCGTGCAAAACCACCACCCGGCTAAGTTGCTCTCATATGCCACTGGCGTTTCTGTGCAAACAAGCATTGGGTTGCTTGGGATAGACTCAAGATTATGGGCTCAAAGAAGAGGGAGTCTGAGCATGGCAACTTTACTGTGCGTGTGGGAGCTGGGGGTTTCTGGGTGAAGCAGTGAGAATCACGTGGCTAACAGAAATACTTAAGGTTTCTTTCTCTGCCCTTGTTCACCCGCTGTCACACACCCCAAAGCACACCGAACAATCAAACAGTACCAGTTACCTCATATCCAAAACCAAGATTTAAAAACAAAACAAAACAAAACAAAACAAAAAACAGTGTGGGGGCTGGTGAGATAGATCAGTGGGTTAGAGTACCTGACTGTTCTTCCGAAGGTGATGAGTTCAAATCCCAGCAACCACATGGTGGCTTACAACCACCCGTAACAAGATCTGACGCCCTCCTCTGGTGCGTCTGAAGTCAGCTACAGCGTACTTATGAAGAATAATAAGAAATGAATCCTTGGACCAGAGAGACCAACCGGAGCAAGCCGGAGCAAGCCAGAGCAAGCGGGGACGGCCGGAGCTAGCAGGGGGGGGGGGGGGGGGGAGCGAGTGGGGCTGAACAGGGACGGCCAGAACGAGTGGGGCCAACCGGAGCAAGCAGAGCGAGCGGGACCGACTGGAGCGAGCGGGGCGGCTGGAGCGAGTGGGGCCGGCTGGAACAAGCAGGGGCCGTACGGGGGTGGCCGGGAGCGAGTGGGTCGAGCGGAGCGGGGGTTGAGTGGAGCGAGCAAGAGGGGTTGACCAGAACAAGGGGAAAAAAAAAAAAAACAGTGTGGCATACACCTGTTATGTATGGAGGTAGGAAGCAAGAAAATCAGGCCTTTAAGGCCAGCCTTAACTACTCCAAATTCTAGCCCACAATAAAGACTGAACAATGCCAGTTCCCAAACCTCCTGTGCAATTTACGTTGAAGGATTCCTGACAGCTCACTACATCAGGCACCGTTACTAATAACACTTATTTCAGAGATGAGGCTACAGAAGCCAGTTGGATTACTACATCCTGCCTCAGATGAATTAGTTGGCAAGAGGCCTGAAGATTCTGCCATCCCAAGCTGCCAGTGAAATACCAGATATCCTTCAAAGAGGAATGTCTGTCAATTAAGGAAGATTTGGCTCGATGCTAGCTACTAAAGTTTCCAATATGATGTCAGTTTGTTAAACTGGACTGTCAGAGACACCCCAACCAGAAGTGGGGTGCTATGAAGATAAGTACCAAGAAACCGCTGGATTTGTTTTAGAGGAGTCCTGACGTTCCCCCGTGAACCTGCAAGTCTTCACATCAAAACTCTTAACAGCCATGACCTGTTTATCCTGAGCAAAGATAAGCATATATCAAGTGTGTGTTTGTTTAATGTGCATGGTGTTTTGCCTGTATGTATGTCTGTCTGCGTGAGGGTGTCAGATCCCCTGGTACTATCTCTGTGTGTGAGGGTATCAGATCCCCGGGAACTGGAGCTACAGACAGTTGTGAGCTGTCATGTGGATGCTGGGAATTGAACCCAGATCCTTAGGAAGAACTGCCCATGCTCTTAACTGCTGAGCCATCTTTCCAGCGTCAATATATTAAGTCTCTTACCATGGTGTACTGGCTAGTTTTGTGTCAACTTGACACAGCTGGGGTTATCACAGAGAAAGGAGCTTCAGTTGGGGAAGTGCCTCCATGAGATCTAGCTGTGGGGTATTTTCTCAATTAGTGATCAAGGAGGAAAGGTCCCTTGTGGGTGGGACCATCTCTGGGCTGGTAGTCTTGGGGTCTATAGGAGAGCAGGCTGAGCAAGCCAGGGAAGTAAGCCAGTAAAGAATATCCCTCCATCACCTCTGTATCAGCTCCTGCTTCCTGACCTGCTTGAGTTCCAGTCCTGACTTCCTTCGGTGATGAATAGCAGTATGGAAGTGTAAGCTGAATAAACCCTTTCCTCCCCAACTTGCTTCTTGGTCATGATGTTTTGTCCAGGAATAGAACCCCTGACTAAGACACATGGTAAAAGCTCTATAAGACAGGGATTGCTTTTTACCTACTGTTAGGGTCCACAAATTGCCAAAGAATGATAGCCCACACTCATCTTATGCAAAAGCAAAGAGCATTTATTCAACTGAATTTCCTGGATTCTAAGAGTCTCCCCATTTGGGAATAGAGACACCTAGTGGACTTGCAGGCCCAGCTCTTTTTTTTTTTTTTTTTTTTTTTTTCAACTTTTATTAGATATTTTCTTCATTTTTACATTTCAAGTGTTATCCAGAAAGTTCCCTATATCCTCCCCCCTCCCGGCCCTGCTCCCCTACCCACCCGCTCCCACCCCTTGGCCCCGGCGTTCCCCTGTATTGGGGCATATAAAGTCTGCATAACCAAGGGGCCTCTCTTCCCACTGATGGCCAACTAGGCCATCCTCTTCTATATATGCAGCTACAGACGCGAGCCCAGGGGGTACTAGTTAGTTCATGGTTATTCTTCCACCTATAGGGTTGAAGACCCCTTCAGCTCCTTGGGTACTTTCTCTAGCTCCTTCTTCCTTGNGCCATTTTTACTATATTGATTCTGCCAATCCATGAGCATGGGAGATCCTTCCATCTTCTGAGATCTTCCTCAATTTCTTTCTTCAGAGACTTGAAGTTCTTGTCATACAAATCTTTCACTTCCTTCGTAAGAGTCACACCAAGATATTTTATACTATTAGTGACTATTGTGAAGGGTGATGTTTTCCTGATCTCTTTCTCAGCCAGTTTATCCTTTGTATAGAGAAAGGCCATTGATTTGTTTGAGTTGATTCTATATCCAGCTACTGCACTAAAGCTGTTTATCAGGTTTAGAAGTTCTCTGGTGGAGTTTTTGGGGTCACTTATATATACTATCATATCATCTGCAAATAGCGATAATTTGAGTTCTTCCTTTCCAATTTGTATCCCCTTGACCTCCTTTTGTTGTCGAATCGCTCTGGCTAGGACTTCAAGTACTATGTTGAATAGATAGGGAGAAAGTGGGCAGCCTTGTCTGGTCCCTGATTTTAGTGGGATTGCTTCCAGCTTCTCTCCATTTAGTTTGATGTTGGCCACTGGTTTGCTGTAGATTGCTTTTATCATGTTTAGGTAAGGGGCAGGCCCAGCTTTTATTCGCAGACTTCCAGGGGCGAGTATGTGCTCTTTTTACCTTGATTGATTAGCTCTATCTCTAGGGGTCTGACTAATTCTACAATTGCTTAAGACTCTGGAGACCTTCCTGGGGGTTTGCTTATTCATCCTAGCTACCTGTTCCAGATGACAAGGTGTCCTCGGATTGGCTGCCCGAGGCTGTGGTTGCCTGATTACTGGTTCCTGGATGCAAGTTATCATTTCTGGGAAACAGAAACTTGTAGCCTAGTCTCCCAAACTGTCAGTTTGCAGCCCTTTGTGGAGTTAGCCTGGCTCTGGCTAACTCAGTCCTCTCACTGCTTTGTTAGGAACAAACACAAGCAGTTAGGGATTGGGTCAAGGTCACACATCTAAGGACAATTCAGGCACAATTCAGTCAAAGACTTGTTACCTGTCCCATAAGCCGTAACCACTGTACCATGATGGGGATCATCGTACTTCTGGGTCTGTCACTCATTACCCCCAAGGACTTGTCACATGAGTAAGTCACAAGAGATGGGAAGCCAAGGCTTGGCCTTGAGAAATTGACAAGTATATCGTTCATGTATCCTTTCAGTGAGCGCCTTCTGTGCCAGGCTTCAACACTGTTGTTTCCAGGGAGAGCTCCAACACATGCCACACATGCCACACATGCCACACATGCCACATGGTTGAAGTCCTGTTCAGGTTTGTTTACACATTTAACAAGCTGCCAGGTCCCAAGTCTCCACAGCTCTAGCACAGTCCCAGGTCTATGACCTCCCACAAAAGGTCTTAACTTGACACTTAGGGAAGGACCCAAGATGTATTCATAAATTTAGCCTTAAGTTCCTTCTTCCTCATCTGTAAATTGGGTGTGTGTTGGACTGAATGTGACCTCACTAAACCCATACATGGAGATCTCTGGGCAACAATCAGGCCATGTGGATGTTCTCATGAATAGGATTGGTGCCCTTATAAGAGGAGACAACAGAGAAGACTGCAGGGGAAGGAGCATCTGTAAACCAGGAAGAAGGCTGTCAGTATACCAAAAGTCTGTCCGTGCTCATCCTGGATTTTCAACACTCCAGATCTGAATAAATGCTTTATGTCACTGTATTAGTTAGGGTTCTCTAGAGTCACAGAACTTAAGGAGTAAAGGAATTTATTGATGACTTACAGTCTGCAGTCCAATTCCCAACAATGGTTCAGTAGTAGCTGTGAATGGAAGTCCAAGGATCTAGCAGTTACTCAGTCCCACACGGTGAACAGGCGAAGGAGCGAGAGAGAGTCTCCCTTCTTCCAGTGTC